>WYDF02302346.1:0-15507 GCA_009867245.2 Adranes taylori
ATAACGGAGTTGTTTTCTGTTAAAAATTCATGAACTAACACCGAAATGTGTGCCGGTGCATTAATTAGAGTGGTGCATATATATATTGAAATTACCCAATAAAATTGTTACCACTAATTAATTGTAAGATCTTTTAATAAAAATTGTCTTGGCGTACTAACATTATTATAGTAATAATATAAATAGTTCGATAGATTATTAAACAAGTAACATTATAAAAATAATAATTTTTTAATCTAAACTAACTACAACGGATTCCCCAGGCATTAAGGAAATCTCTTTAAAAGAAATGCTCCCTGGCACTGAATTAACGTTTGGACCTACAACAATATTTCCACTATATAATAATTTTGACAAGTCAGCAGTTTGCGAAAATTTACTCAAATTGGTCACGACAACAAATGATTTTCGTCGAGGATAATATCTATGTATAACTAACATGTCACCATTCGAATATATTATTTCTGAGTTTGCTTTATTATTGCCGTCTTTATCGATCGCATTAATATAAATAGAGGGAGACGATGACCGGATTTCTGCCATTTTTGCAATTAATTTGAGCTGGTTGAAGTTTGAGTGACTGGCTGAAGCACCGTGCAACCATGGTAAGACTTGTTTTTTCGTGAATTTATATTTGCGTTCTTTCCAAACCATCGATCCGAGTTGATGTATATGCTTTAAATCGTATTTATCTCCATATGGATCCGATATTTGCTGTAGGCCAACTTCATCACCATAGAATATGGATGGTGTACCAGGTAACATTAACTGGAGTAGGGTGACACCTAAAATTGAATCATGTAAAATTTGTAGGAACTCTAGTATGTCTCAAATAGTATCCGAATCTCGAAAATTTTGGTAGTTTTGTAGTGTCGGAAATGTATTTTTTTTATTTACTGCCAAAGAGACCTTTTCTAAAAAGTAAATTTATATAATGAGAATGAGTATTACTTTAGACTAGTTATTACTTACGACGAATGTGTATTACTTAAGACGTAAATAAGTATTAATAATTAGATGAATTAATCAATTTCCAAAGCATATATTGATGATATGTAATACCCAAATAGCTTTAAGAAACCAGACAGGGCAGATGCGCATTTCTAGCATTAGTTATAGCGAGGGAACCGAACCGAAAACCGGAAAATGCTTTATTTTTGCCGGAACGAAAACCGAAACCTAACTGATATTTTTTTCGTTTTGGGAGAAAACTTTCCTCTAGTAAAAGCTATTTTGTTGTATGTACTAATTGTATAATATGGCGTGTATAGTGGTCACTAGATGCGTAGTGGTCATTAGGTATCTCGTGTGCAGATGAATCATTCTGGGCTTACTTTGGAATTAAGTCAGTTGGTAATTAACATTAAGTTTAACGTAATATTTAAATTTCTTTTTTTAGTGGTGTTTTAAAGTGCAACAGAAATGTTTTGTTTAGTGTGTATTTCATAATTACATTTACATACAAAAACTCTGAAAGCGAATCGGGTGAATTACTAAATGAGGACTTGTAAGTTGCAAGTCCTCATTTTAGAGTAATAAGTTGTCATTCAAAATTTTAGTAGGTAAAATTAATTATATATGCTTACTAAAATTAATTATATGCGCCTTGATGGCTAAAAAAGCAGAATCACTTTACATTCCATTTGTAATTCTAAAGTTTATTAGAACAGTATGTAATGTAGTAACTTGATTAAATTGCTACAACTTTGTTTTAAAGTTTTTATTGTTATAAAAATTATACATATAATTGAGTATTTATACCTGCCCTAATAAGTACCCAGACCTTTTTTAGGTTAAATAATATATGAGTACATTATGGCGACCAAAGGAATTTACAAGGCTCCACTTCCTACGCAAAACAAAAAAAAAAAAAAAAAAAAAAAAAAAAATTTACAAGGAATAGAAAGGGTTAATTCTTTCCGGGATATAACGTTCCAACCACCGCTCACCCTACACATCTCATTTTTAATTCTTCAAAAAAAAAATGGACAATCGACTGTTATTAAGGAACATTTTAATTATTTCTGGTCTAAAGTTCGTAACATATTGTGCGCGCGAACAATTTGCATTGCCAAACGCAAATTTGCCATCAGAATGTTTCATGTTAATAAACTTTATTAATCTGAACCTAATGGATTCCTTTTCTTAGCCAAGAAATCATATTTTTTAATGTAACTTTATCAGGGTCTGGGTGATGAGTGTCCCGTAGAATATAGTGCCGGTACTGAACTTTCTTAAATGAAGGAAAATTACAAAAGAACAATAGATAGTATGGAAATTGAGTAATAACACACTCAGGAGGTTTAGAAGTCGGCATCTCGAGCATTGATACCAGGCCTTAGACTCGTCTTCAAATTTCTGGCGATAGGCCGCAGGTCCTTTGGCAACATTTCTTCTTATTCTCGGCGCAATAATTGCATCAGCGATGCTAAACCTTTGTGGGGTTTAGTAAGGCCTCTGGGCTCCAAAAGCGACCATACGGCGACAGATTCGGCGAACGTCATTCTGCAGATGAGATAAAATCCAAAAAAATTGTTTCGCACCAATCTTGCATAGTTTGTTGTAATGTCCTTTTCTCATCGCGAAAGTGGTGGTGGGTCTACGGCATAATTTCTACCTCAAATAAATCTCATCGGTACACGTCTTGAGAAGAGAAAGGAAACGTACTGTCAAAACTCGTAGATTATCAAAAAACAAATCCAGCGAAATGCCACAGTTACTAGAAGAAAATTTGCTCGTGAGATCTGGTATCAGTCGCAAATTGATGCCAGAATTTCCTAAAACGAAGTTCAATTTACAAGATTTCAAAAAAGAAGGTTCTGAAAAATAAGCGCCCAATTCCAACTATGTCACCAAAATCAGCATCGAGTCGCAGGTCAGAGGTGGCACCTTGTTTACCGTGAAGTTCAAAACGGTAGGATATGTTTCGCTGACGCTTAGCAAATCTGACATTTCGTTGGATTTGCTTTTTGATAATCTACGAGTTTTGACAGTGCGTTTCCTTTCTCTTCTCGGACAGTTTCCTATATGGTGATCTCTTTAAACCGGTTAATTGCTTTTGACGCAACCTGTTGAGACATCTTGAGTGGGCGACAATTTCACGTTGACGTTTTCCTTGAGGAAAGAGATCCAAAGCGAAATTCCTTATGGCGTTCTAATCTTGCATTAGAATACAATTTTTCTTTCAAAGGTTTGGTACGATACGATTTATTCTATATAGTTTCACTAGCTGGCCTGGTATGAGGAAATATTTGCCTGTGACATTTCAATTATGTATGTAACCACCTTCGCCTGTATAGCGAGCAGCTGTATAAAAAATACACCCACGCGAGCAGCGATGTGGGTGTATTTACATTAATTTGCTAATATTTAAATACGAGCTGAACCGAAAACTGAGAACCGAAACAGAAAACCGGAACTGAACCGATATATTTTTTCTTTACCGAACTCGAACGGAAAAAAATAACAGTTCGGGTCCGTGGGCATAGCTGTCTTCAGTACCCTCTTTTGTACCTGTCTTCAGTACCCCACTTCAGTCTGACTTCAGACTGGCTTTTGAAGCTATTTGGGTGTTACATGTCGCTTTCAATAGGCGCTTTGGAAATTGATTATTTAATTATTCTATTATATCTATCTATTATCTCATCTAATTATAAAAGTAAATTTAGTTTAACGTATCATATCTAAAGCAAGATACTTTAAACTTACTTTGAATAGACTGAATGGTTAATGTGAATATTATAAAAGGAATTCCATATTATTTAACAGAATACCAGATTATAGCACAAATCGCTTTGTAAAGTAAGTTGATGCAGTAAATGAATGAACGTCATGCCCAGAAGAAATTTCATTGGATAAAATTGCTACAGAACTAACTTCAAAGTAAAAGAGTTTAGATTTTTTGCGTTTATTACCAAGTTTGCAGTGCTTCTAAAACATAATATCCACAGTAAATAAGATTATTTAAAATTAGATTATTTATTTTAACAGAGGGGTGCTTCTATTGAAATAGGTCTTATCTTTCGTAGTAATGCATGAATATTTTCTGGTGCATTCGCTGGTTAAACGACTGATACCCGAACCATGCACCAAAATTTAGGATAAATATATTTTTAAACTTTTCTTTGATACATTCTTTTAATTTTACACTTTCTTTACTTGTTACATGAAGCAATGTAGTTTATGACTACACTACGTTGTGTCGTTAGACTACTGGTATACTGCAAACAGAGGATACTGAAGACAGCAAACAAAGCTGCATCTGCTCTGCCTGGCTTTTTAAAGCTATTTGGGTGTTACATTTCATCAATAGGCGCTTTGGAAATTGATTATCTAATTATTCTATTATCTCTATCTATTATCTAATCTAATTATTAAAGTAAATTTAGTTTAACGTATCATATCTAAAGCAAGATACTTTAAACTTGCTTTGAATATACTCTGAATGGTTAATATGAATATTATTAAAGGAATTCCATATTATTGAACAGAATTCCAGATTATTGCAAAAGTGGCTTTATAAAGTAAGCTGATGCAGGATATTTTGAAATCTTCTAATGAGAACCACGTTCTCATTAGAAAACCAATTACAGAGAGTATGGCCGTATTGGTCAGTTGAGGAAAGAATTGAATCAGAATATGCTCAGAGATCTTTATATTTTGTTCCGTAATTAGTTGCAGTTTTATTTTATGACTAAAAATGAGGTTTTCGCATTTATTGATACATAGGTGGACTCGATTCACAGTATACCATGTTCCGAGTTTATCCAGATTTGTTTGAGGATTATTGATGACCCTAAAAATTTCCGAGTCGTCAGCCTATAGTAAATTGAAAGACTCTTGGATGTCTGAGTAAACATCGTGGTGCGAGATTACTTCATAAACAAAATCTTATACTGAAAACGGGTTTTGACCCGTTCACTAACTTCTGTAAATCTAGTCAAATTAGTGGTGGTGGAAAAACAAAACAAAGCTGTTTAGAAGAAATAAGGGATTGGATAGAGAATGAGTGTTAACGTTAGCTTTGTAGTTAGGTACGGTGTTCGTATTACCACTGTTGAAAACCATTCTATTGAAATGGACGCTCCTTATCGTATCTACATTGAACAGTTTAGTTAATAGTTTACAAAGAATTGAAGCATAGTCCTGAGTTAGAAGGAAGCTCACAGACTGCAGCTTTCCTGTTATTATTTTAAGATTTTCCAAACCTATTTCCGATTCCAAAGGTGAGTTGATACTTATTAGGTTATTTCTACTCATTCATACAAGAGCAACTGGTAGTTTGAGCTGCATATATCGACACTTATGCCGAACGGATAAGAGAGGCAATTAATCGGTCTTGAGATAAATCAGTAGCCACGCCGTAAAGAATGACATGGTTCGCAGCTGACACACTGGGACACGAAAGTACCAAAGGCAGCTAAAAAAAGATTCTTTATCTGATATGTGTAGTAGGTGCGCCTCATCTGATATGTGCGTCTCCTTTGCCAAGAGGCAAAGGAGACGCAAAAATCACTTAGGGTCGAAGTAATAGTCAAAAAAGTTTCTGGCAAGAGCATCTAAATGCAATAGGCCTTTGGACCTTTCACCTTTGGGGGATACCGTACAAAATAATAACGAAGAAATTGAGAACAGGTAATTCAGGACTGCACATATCAGACATAGAGAAGGTCGTAAAAGATTTGTTTCCTGAACACGACAACGTTCCTAAAGGAAACTTGTTCTCAGCCAAAAAATAGACAAAAGGACATTTTGTTCCGATCACAGCAGAATAGCTCCTGAATGCAAAGCGCAGATTAAGCAATAGTAAAGCTCCAGAACCGGACTACATTGCGAATTAAATAACCAAAATTGTAATAGGAACAACACTCAATATACTTCTGTGTTTTGCAACATATGCATAAAATACTGGGGACCGTCTTGCTCGAAGATTATGAACTTGTTAGAAAGAGTCTAGTGAGACTATCGAACATGTAGTATAGATTCTGTAAAGGAAAGTCAACAACCGATGCATTACAAAAAGTGTATGAAACTGCTGAGCGCGCAAACGGAGGCAACCCATCTGCGCAACTAATGTTAGATGTCCGGTAATCTACAATTCCGCATCCTGGAATACTAAGCGTACTGGAGACAAGGAAGATTCCTATTTCTCTACAAGCAATAATCCGAGATTATTTTAAAGATCGATATCTGCTATATGATGCAAATTAAACAAAAGTTAGATTGAGCCTTACCAACGGTGTCACACAAGGTGGACCAACTCTGTGAAATATTCTGTACAATAGGGTGACTTCATAGGGTCACACTTATCGGATTTGCCGACGATATAGCCATACTGGCCATAGTGAGAGAATTAAGATACCCAGAAAATATAGCTAATAAAAGTCTAAAAATTGTCGCTGAGTGGATGAGAATTCTCTTTAGCCTGGCTACGGAGAACACGGAAGCCATTATGCTAGTTGGTCGCAGAAAGGAGAGTCCTCCAGTGCTTTCAAGCGAAGATCACCAAATAAAATTTAAATAAACAGTAACATATTTAGGCTTAACCGTTGATAGTGGTTTCCGATTTAATAAACATATTCAGGAAGTGACGAAAAAAGCAGCCACAAGAGCTTCATCTCTAGCGCGCCTTATGCCTAAAGTGGGAAGACCGAGTACTTCCAAACGGAACTGATATTCTCGTCTAAATCTATGAAAGTTGAGAGAACGATAAGTCTATTACTAAAGACCCAAAGGACTGGATTGCGGTTAGTAACCAGAACCTATAGGACAACATCAACCGACGGTTTATGTGTTCTGTCTGCAACTCCCCCAGCTCTACACAAAAAGCCACCAACTCTACACAAAAAGTATAGCGGTGCGAGATCGCGTTCTTTCAGAATGGCAGAGTTTATGGACAAATTACAATCAGGGCTGGTGGACATATACCTTAATACCCCACATAAAGTATATGAGGTGGAAAGAGCTTATAGCTAAACAAGTAAAGAAAGTGAAAAACTAAAAGAATATATCAAAGAAAAGTTTAAAAATATATTTATCCTAAATTTTGGTGCATGGTTCGGGTATTAGTCGTTTAACCAGCGAATGCACCAGAAAATATACATGCATTACTACGAAAGATAAGACCTATTTCAATAGATGCACCCCTCTGTTGAAATAAATAATCTGATTTTAAATAATCTTATTTACTGTGGATAGAATGTTTTAGAAGCAATGCAAATTTGGTAATAAACGCAAAAAATCTAAACTCTTTTACTTTAAAGTTAGTTCTGTAGCAATTTTATTCCATGAAATTTCTTCTGGGCATGACGGTCATACATTTAATATTAGCTTTTGAGACACTATCACATCTCCAGTAGATTGGACTTACTCAAAATCTAGATTTACTAGAGTTGCACCAAACCGCCCAGGTCCTTGAGGCTATAAAGCCTTTAGGGCGTTTAAAGCAGACAAGTGAGCTAGGACTTTTTAGGACTGGCGAGTATTTTAAAGCCCAAGGAGCCTAAGACCTCTTTAATCAAAAGCAAATTTTTGGGTCGGGCATGAGTGCCATAAACGGAAAGCGCCGATAATTCTAGATTGGACATGAATAGTTTTACTATTATTACTGCGCAGCAATAATATTAGAAGTCGGATTAGCCATACTAGTCATAGCGAGTGAATTAAGAGAGCTAGAAAATATATCTACTAAAGGTCTAAAAATAGTCGGTGAGCGGATGAGAGCAAATTCTCTTAGTCTAGCTTCGGAGAAAACCGAAGCTATTATGCTAGTTGGTCGGAGAAGGGTGAGACCTCTAGCGCTCTCAATCGTAGATCACCACATAAAATTTAAATAAACAGTAACATATTTAGGCTTAACCGTTGATCGTGGTTTGCGATTTAATAAACATATACAGGAAGTGGCGAAAAAAGCAGCCACGCGAGCTTCACCTATAGTACGCCCTATGCCTAAAGTGGGAGGGCTGAGTATTTTCATAAGGAATTGGTATGCTCGGCTAAATCCATGAATGTTGGGAAAACGCCAAATCTACTACTGAATGTCCAAAGGACTGGATTGCTATCAGTAACCGGAGCCTATAAGACAACATCAACCGACGCTTTATGTCATCAACCTGTCTGCAATTCCCCCAATCCAACTCCTAGTATGGAAGAGAAAGGAAAGCCATCGACTCAACACAAAAAGCATATCGGTGCGAGATCGCGTCCTTTAAGACTGGCAGAACTTATTGCTAATTTCAATCAGTGCCTCACAGATCACGGATGCTTTGCCTCGTGCAAAACATCCGATGCTTATCTATCAAAAATGAGTAAGAGTAAGAAACGAGTAAGAAGTAAGTGCGAGTAAGAAACAGACGATGCAGAGCACACTGTGTTTGTATGTAAGGTGTGGGCGCAGAAACTGCCAAGAGGAGAAGGTGTTAGAATCACAACAGAATATATAGTACCTATAATGCTCGATTCAGTAATAAAGTGGCAACCAGTGGCTAGCTACATGGCCTCGGTGATGAAAAGAAAATATGACCTCGCAATTTAAAAATGTGTATATTTTTTATCCAAAATTTTGGAGCATGGTTGAGATATGAGTGGTTTAACCAGCGAATCCACCAAAAAATATTCATGCATTACTACTAAAGATAAGACCGATGTCAATAGATTCATGCCTCTGTTGAAATAAATAATTTGATTTTAAATAATCTTATTTACTGTGGATGTAATGTTTTAGAAGAACTGCTAAAAAAGATGACAATAAACGCAGAAAATTTAAACTGTTTTACTCTAAAGTTAGTGCTGTAGCAATTTTATCCAATGAAGTCCAATGAAGTTTTCCTATATTTTATACATTAAGCACTATCACATCTCCAGTAGAGTGGATTAGAGGTGCTAGATTTAATCAAAAAACTAGATTTACTAGAGGTGCACAAAAACCGCCCCGGATTTGAGGCGACTAGGGTGCTTAAGGCCTTTAGAGCACTTAAGGCGGGCAAGTGGGTTCGGGTTTTTTAGGGCCGGCGGGTATTTTAAAGTTCCAGGACCCTAAGGGCTTTTTAATCATAAACCAAATATATAGAGCGGGCTTGGGCGCGCCATAAACTGAAAATGCCGGTAATTGTAGTTTGGACGTGAATATTTTTACTATTTTTTACTGTGCAGCTATAATGTTAGATGTCAGATTTTCCGATGATGTAGCCATATTAGCCATAATGAGAGAATTAAGGCAGTCAGAAAAAATAGCTAATAAAAGTCTAAAAATTGTCGGTGAGAGGATGAGAGCAAATTCTCTTAGTCTAGGTCCGGAAAAAACGGAAGCTATTATCTAGTTGATCGGAGAAGGGTGAGCCCTCTAGTGCTCTTAATCGATCACCAAGTATTAAACAGTAAAATTTAAATAAACAGTAAAATATTTAGGCGTAACTTTTGATCGTGGTTTCCGATTTAAAAAACATATCCAGGAAGTGGCGAAAAAAGCTGCCACGCGAGCTTTATCTATAGTGCGCGTTATGCCTAAAGTGGTAGGGGCGAGTATTCCCAAAAGGAAACTGATATGCGCGGTGGTATAGTCAACATTATTATATGTTCCCCCACCGCACCTCCCATATGGCCTAAATTCATGAACGTTGGGAGAACGGCAAATCTATTACTGATGACCCAAAGGCTTGGATTGCTATCAATAACGATAGTCTACATCAACCGAAACTTTATGTGTCCAATCTGTAGTTCCCCCAATTCAACCACCGACACAATACAGGCATGCAGAGCATATGGACAAATTCCGATCAGACCAGGTGAACATATATCTTAATATCCCAAATAAGACAAGTATCAAAATATATTTTTGATCCTAAATTTTGATGCATGGTTCGAGTGCCAGTGCGAATCCAACAGAAAATATTCATGCATTACTACGTAAGATAAGATCTATTTCAATAGATGCATGCATCTGTGGAAATAAATAATCTGATTTTAAATAATCTTATTTACTGTGGATATAATGTTTTAGAAGCACTGCTAAACGCAAAAATCTAAACTCTTACTCTGAAGTTAGATCTGTAGCAATTTTATCCAATGCAATTTCTTGTAGGCATGACTTTCATACATTTAACATTAGATTTTTAGGCACTATCACATTTCCAGTAGATTGGACTAGAGTTGCTAGATTTACTTAAAAAACTAGATTTACTAGAGGTGCACAAAAACATGCCCGGACCCTTGGGGAGACAAGGGCGCTTAAGGCGGGCAAGTAGATTCGGGCTTTTTAGGGTGAGGGGTTTAAGCTCAAGCAATGGAGCTTTTTATCATTTAGTTTTAAAACCTTATATTTGTCAATATTCAAGACGCTGAAGTATTTAAAAAGTTGTATTATTTACGAGAAATATATATTGTTCGGGGCTCATGCTCTTAACAACACTATTTAATACCATTTATATAGTCGGCAAAATACTTTCAGACTGGATCATCTCCATCTTTGTTACTCTGCCAACCAAAATCAAAGCTGCAAATTGTAGGATGATAAGCCTAATGTCTCACGTTCTGAAACCCTTCCTGTGCAACATACGCACACGAATATATGTTCTCACATATAGGTACGAATATATGTACTTTTAACTTAATATACTCACACAGAGATACATAGACATGAATATTAATGTATTCGCCTGCTTCATTGACTATCAAAAAGCGTTTGGCTGCATGTCGCATCAGAAAATGACAAAAATACTAAGAGCCTCAGGTATAGACAATATTACCGACCTCCACTGGTATTAAGCTGCACAAGTGAGAGTGGACGGCGCAACGTCTGATAAAATGGCAATACAGAAGGGTGTTCGACAAGGTTGCGTTCTATCTCCCTTTCGGTTCAACCTTTATTTTGCTATATTCAGAGCAGCACTTGAGGACACCAATATAGGCATCAAGATGAACTCAGCAACATCCGATACGCAGACGACACCGTTGTAATATCCCATAATCTCACAGATATACAGAGAGCTATGAATCTTATCGTGGCAGCATTTTGGCTTAATCGAGCAAGGATACGAAAGCTGCACATTCAACCAGGAGATGGAAAATTATATAAATGCGTTTTGATGGAAAGTCTTAAAGTTCATGGCAAAACATCAATAAGGCGACGCTAGAATTCATCGCTGAAGGATCTGAGGAGATGGCTCAGACAAACATCGACAGAGATATTCAGGAGTGCAGTTTCCCAACCCAAAATACCTACTTGGATCACCAAACTCCACAGGGACGCGGCGCTATAAGCCGAAGAAGTTAGCAGTATTGTGATTATTGTAATTATTGTTTTGTAAAAGTATTGTAACTTATATAATGTATCAAGATGAAAATGTTTATTTAAAGTTTCTGAAAATTAATGGAATAAGTATCATACCTAATGTAGAATTACTGTACTGGAGTTTTGTTCCTAAACGTTCTGTTTCAACATTTCCTAATGACCAGTGAACCCAAGGCCTTGATGCTTTAGCGAACAATGTTCCATTCTGTATATCTTCCAATTTTTGCTTAACTTTCTCTACACCACGATCAACATCAAGCAATACATCCACCAGATCCACATTGTTTAAAACTATATTTAAATTGTTGTGCTTACACAGCTTTATCACATCTTCACTTACAATGATTACTTTTTCCGGACCGATTAATCTTCTCCAACCTTTCAACAGTGGGGCAAAATTCGGATCATCAATGTAATTCTCCAAACCTTTTAGATAAAAGCCATCCACTTTATATGCTATCCAAAATTGTAATGCTTCACTTACTTCATCCATAGTATTGTGAACTGTGGATCTAAATTCGATCACATGCGTTGCATCTGATTCATTAGATTCTTTCAATTTTCTGTAAGTGGGAAGGTTTTTAAAGTACGGAAACAAAGGTATATCAAGAACTAAAGACATTTGCATTAAATGAATTGTATCGGACATAATTTTGAAATCAGTTATGTTACCCAATTTTGGTTCAATATCTTTAAGAGACTTAATTACTCCATAATTTTCTGGATAAATATCTGCAGCAAATATAGAATTTAATCTAACGCCTCTAACTCCCAGTTTTAAAATGTAATCTGCGTAATATGTGATGCCTCTCAAGTCTCCAATCCCATCATCGTTTGTGTCATGAAAACTTGCTGGGAAAATTTCGTAGAATAAATTTCCCTGGTACCATTCAGTTGGTGGATTACACTTTTTCGGTAGTGCGGATATCATTGATATTACTAAAGCAACCATGGCAAATAATCCTGACATGAATGTCCATAAACTGATTTTTCTAATCAAAGGCCAATTCCATTTCATAAAAAAATAATCTGGCGGATTTTTGAAGGTCAACTGTAATGGTTGTACTTTACCAGCTGTTTCTGGGATTGCATCGACTTCAGCTTTTGTAATGTGATGATAGAGATGTCTATGGTTTAATAATTGAGCACATATTGGTTCAGCCAGTGCTGATGAACTGGATGAGGGCGAATCTTCAATTTTATCATCTGTATGAAATCAAAAGATTTAACTAAAGAGAATAACTTATTTAAAAAAAAAATGTGGACGGAACCGCCATCCCATCTTTCATGTACTGGAACTCAAAACTTTTATTATATTTTGCAGCAAAAATTAACCTGTCTAGTTTTGACCACGCACAATAGTTGTGTACGGTGACAATTGATGGCCATAGAAACTCACAGCTGTAACCATGCGAGAAAGGCATACTTTGCATGTCTGTGGATTTAATATTTCGCCGTATTTAGTAACCTTTTTGTTTGATAATGTCAAAATAGTAAACATTACCTGCATTTAAATTCTCGTTTAACTGTAATTTTAAAGACATTAATCAGTGGCGGATTTAGGGGAGGTGGTTAACCAAGATCAAACCGCCATTTTATGAAAAATTTAGATTATACTGAAGAATTTAATAGAAATATTCAAGTGTAGTATATGTGTGATGAGTGTAATCCCTTCCTTAAATTATAATTTGGACAAGCCAGTGACAACAACGTTTAGTAGTTGCATAAACACAGTCTAATAGATCTCATAAAATGTAAATGCTCCTACAAATTTTCTTGTATTTCTTACAACATGTTAAACTAATATTCGATTTATAGTTATGTTTAATTATGGTTACCATGGTGACCAATAGAGAAGTTTAAGATATTACAGGCCATATATTTGGAACTCAAAATATATAAAAACGTACAGGGTGTTACTGAAAAGTTTTTTGAAAATTTTCGATTCGTTAAAATCGGTTAAGTATATTCAATTGTTCATTTTGACAAACTTGAGGCCTCTTAGCCTTATAGTCTAGTTTAAAAATGAATTTCTGAATAAAAAATGGCATATTTCCGCCATATTGGATAAAAATGAAAAAGTCTTTGCGCAAAATCGTGTGCCCCAGCCTACCAAATTTCATTGAAATCAGTCTAATAGTTTAGGAGTAATCTTAAAACATATACGCATACGTCCATACAGATACACAGACTCCGAAAAATATTGTACATTTTTGACCAAGATTTTTTTAAATGACTTTTTGTTGTAAGTTATTTCTAACCCCTCTTTGAATTGCATATGAACGTTTGCAGTGATGTGAATGCAAGAGACGTACTAAACTGAAATTCAAAAAAAGTCAAAACAAGAATCCTTCTTATACCTTTATGGTATATGAATGGAGGGCGGCGCTATTATTAAGGCAAACTAGGTATTGTCTAGGGCGCACCTCATGAATGGTTGCAACAGGCTGGTTGGGAATATTCCTAGTTTGCCGGACAATGACATAAAATAGTACAACCACGATACTGCAAAAAAACAGTGTTTGACATTTGTGAGATCTGCCGTTTAGTTTTGACGTTTAGTCTTTTTTCGCTGGCGTTGGCAATCTTTGCGAGATTGGGAGTTGTGGGCTGTGTTGTTGTTCGGTATACACACAGAATATATATGATTATACTACATATGATAGAAATGTAAGTTGCAAGCTAATTTGCAAGAAATGCAAGATAATTTGGGCAATGATTCATTTTATTGCAGTAAAAGAGGATTCCCAGGGATCCCGATAGCGATCATAATGACCCTCCAATTGGTCCCCTCATTGCGATGATAACTTTTAAATTGTTATTGTAAAAACGGACCATATCAAATTAGTACGTATACTTTTCCAAAAGATGTACATAAAAGAAGATTCACTTCAAATTACTACCAGGGAATACTACCTAATGGTGCAGAAGTATGTCATTCATAGTTAATATATTCAATTAAAAAGACGCGGTATTTCGTTTTTGCTGTAAATTATTCCATAAGAAAAACAAGTCAATTTTGCAAAGTTTCGGATCTAGAGTCTGGAAGAACATTGGATCAATTCTGTTTTCACATGAAAGAAATAGCCACCAATTTGGGTGTTATCATTCCTGGAGTGAACGGAATTTGCGTTTATCCAAAGACTCAACCACTGATAATATTAACTAGCTAAATATTGGCGTCAAATACTAGAACTTTGGCTTTAATCAGAGTACTTGGCACACAAAACCTTTTATTTCGTGGAACAAATGAAAATTTTATAGTAGAAGTAATGGAAAGTTCCTAAAGTTTATTGAATATTTAGCCATGTTCGACCCAGTAATGAACGAACATTTGCGTTAAGTCAACAAGTAAGAAACACTGGTTCATTACTTTGGAAAGGAAATACAAACTGAGCTCATTCAAATCCTGGCGGAAGCTATATAAAGTACAGGTTTGCCGCCTATTAAATTGGCTAAATACTACTCAAATATCTTTGACGTTAGCCATGTTGAACAGATGACAATAATTGTACGATTTGTCGATTTATCCACAGAAGTGCTGATAATAAAATATTCTTAGGATTTGTTCTACGGGAAAAAACCACTGGTGAGTTTATGATTGAAACTTTAATTGATCAGCTTACAAAAATGAAATTATGAAAGGGAAATAAAACGGTGTTCAAAAGAAAATACTAAAAATAAACCCACGAGCCTCCTTTAATCCTTGAAGTGCACATTCTTTGAATACAAAAGTCAATGATTCTTCTAGGTGCTGCAACTAAGTTCAAAAAATTTGCAACTTTTCCGTTGCATCTACCCAGCGGTGGCAAGTTTTATCCAACCAAATTTCCAATTTCACGCTTAAACCGTTAAGCGAAACAAGGGAGAGCAGGATTTAAGTCTTTTTGGTCTAATATTGGCGAAATATAATTCACTATTGGAGATCTTTGATGATCCAAAATTAAATGCTTCATCAGCAAATACCGCCGGTGCAATTTTGTAAATACAAATGCATGGTATCTCTGGTTACATGGTATAATATTCTGTTTGAAGTAAATATTGCAAGTAAGTACCAATGTTTTTTCGTCGGAATAAGGACTAAGTCCAGTAGGCAAATAAAATTACTAAATTAACAGATTAGGGATATGGATATCGTTGAACTATGAAGCAACCACATTAATTAATTATTTAAGCAGGTAATCATCGAAAAATGCGAATCATATATGAGAGACTACAAA
>WYDF02302357.1:0-15506 GCA_009867245.2 Adranes taylori
ATATGTAAAAATAAATTTTATATCAATATCAATCTTCTTTCTCTTGGATTCGCTATTCCCTTAAGAATATGGTTGTACAAGATTTGTACATTTTCCAGCGTACAAATATAACGGCGGTATTCATCACGATGATCACAAATAATTTAAGTAGTCCTGGATAAAAATAATTTAAGTAGTCGTGGACAATCAGTATATATATTTTTCCAGATTAATAACATGAATGGCTCGTCCGATACGTTCCTTTCTAGATTCAAGCAACGATTCAAATCAACTATTGAACTTTCTGAATGACCTTTCACGATATTGAACTTTCTGATGACCTTTCACGTGAATCGTATTTCTATTTTCATCATTAGCAAGATGATTTTCAATTAAATCATTTTCCATGTCCCAAACAAACAGTTTACCACTCGAATATCGTATTCCATGATGATGTCGTTCCAGATACAGTGCTCGTTCTTTCAAGTCGCTTCGTAAATAACGCCATGGTTTCATAATCTTATTATGTTTCATAAGCTTATAATGTTTAATAAGTGATTGATTTGGATTTAGTACAGTACATTCTTTACGCGTAAAGTTTGAAACATCAAAACTTTGGATATCCACAATAACATAGTTATGCGGCGACGAAGACATTTTGTATCGATGTTTCAGCTGAGACGATCAAAGCACGACTAAACTATTTTTTTACTCTTGAAGTTATAAATATACGATACAAGCAATAATGGATCACGTGAACAATATAAGAATTTGACAAATTTTTAATACAATCTAGTATATATTCGTTAATTTTCTTATCATCTGATATAGTTAATGTATTATTTTTGGATTCGAACCTTACTTTATCAAGCTTGAGCTCTTCCTTTAAACAATTGAGAACATTAATTCCATTCGGTACATTCTTTTGACGATGACATCGAGTAAAAATCAATTTATTCTTATACTTCTCTTTGATCGAATGAATTAGCAAATCAAGTTGGAATCGGAAGGTTTCGCAATGACGTCTTGAGCAATGTCGGCAAATCGATTACTTAAAACGGCTACATCATCACATGCTTGTTTTGCTAAAGCGAATACTCGTAGTGTTTTCGTTCACGATCGTTACTGTATTGTATGCAATCGCCAGCCGATTACTGAATGTATTTATTGTATTATCGCAATATTTTATTTTATGTTGTGTAATAGCCAATTGATTATTCAAAACATCATTTTCATTCTGACAATCAATTATTTTCATTTTGAGTACATTATTTTTATTATTTGCAATAGCTAGTTGTTGAAGCAGCGCATTGTTTTCATTCTCTAACACCGAGTACCGGCCAGTCTTTCGAAGCGATGGTAATACATCTTCAAAGCTCCATTTCGTGAATTCAACTCCCTCAGGCTTTTTTGATCTCATTATCAATGCATATAAATCTGGTTCGGATAGAAACACGGTGTTTGGTTGCCAATTACATGACAAACAAAGGGAGGAGCGTTTCGCTCCTGCCTTTAATTCATCACACGAACACTTTCAATATACGATTACATGATCTCTTATTGCTTCTTTTGTATTTTTGTAATCCAAATATGTAGCGATATCGTGAGCGTTGAACCAAAATTCTTCATCGCCATTTGCTTTCAGCTTGATAAAAATATAACACTCGACGGCTGGCACACCGGGCACTACACTAAATATTTTTTGTACAAGCGACATAATTTTTGATTTTATTTAATTGAAAAACACGTCTTCTCTCGAACACTGCTTTGCGTTGAATGATCTTATAACTTTACGTGCATGGAATCGTCCGATTTCAACTGGAATGAAACCGATGTTTATAGTTTGAAAGTTTATCTTCTACTGATAATCGATTTCTTTCAAGAGATTCTGTCGGACCGATATGAGATTCTGAGATTCTGACGGAACGAAGTAAATAATTCATCTTCACTTTCCGTTTCTATTTATTCCTCGTCGATTGATATGTACAACAACAACGAGAAGTAGCAATGACGATTTTGCTGATATAGATTCGATCATTCAAGGCAGTTAAATTCACGAAATGGAGCTTTGAAGATGTATTACTATCGCTTCGAAAGACTGGCCGGTATGCAATGTTAGAGAATGAAAACAATAAGCTGACCCAATAACTAGTTATTGCAAATAATAATGATGTACTCAACATGAAAATAATGGATCTTCAGAATGAAAATGATGTTTTGAATAATCAATTGGCTATTACACATCAAAAAATAAAAGATTGTGGTAATACATTGAATTATCAGCTGGCGATTGCAAACATCACATGCAATATTTGCTTTAGCAAAACAAGTATGTGATAATGTAGCCCTTTTAAGTCATCGATTTGCCGATATTATTTTTATCTCAACCCTCGTAGAATATCTATAGTTATAAATCAACGCGCGATTAAAGAAATAGTGACTTTCTTTAATCTAGTTACAAATACCCTCGGAAATTTAAATTTTTTTAAACGCGTCCAGTTTAAAAAAATTTAAATTTCACGCTCGTCAGCCATATTGCTTTTTCAAGTGACAGCTATTCGGAATTTCACACATCTCGCGACAAAAAATTCAATTTTCGCGCTAAAATAAATGTAGTAATTCTTTCCCCGAAATTTTGACAACCGGAAACGTCTTGTCGTTCGCCATATTAGATTTTTATTTTAACAGATGTCAAACAAAAACCATTTATGTTAGACCCCAACATGGCCGCCGTGACGTCATATATTATTTTAGAACGAAGTAAGGCAAGGTTCCGGTGGCTTGGTGGCTGTGTGGTAGGAACAACCTACAACTAATTTTACTCCCTCAATTTCATTTTAAAACGAGGTGGCTAGTCAATTCATATACTATTCAATACATCTACGAAGAGTACAAAAATCTGTCAAAACTGAACGATGTTCACAAACATAGAGAGAAACTTATGAAATACGTAGAAAACGATTAAACTACGTTCAAGTCCACTTATCAATGAATAGAAAAACTGGCCACACAAATCATTTATAAAACTCAACCACGAATTCAACCACTATTTTAACTAAAGTTTTTCACAGTAAATTCACAGTAATGTGGCTAGAAATAATGTTTGATAGAAAAATGAAAAATAAAATCTTACTTTATGCCATCCCTTTAGAGGCCATTTGCGTTTCTTATGAAGATAACCACTATATGCCAAAGGTTTCTTTTCATACTTCTGCCCATCTTTCAATCCTTCCATTATCTCCCATTCTGAGCTGCGTCGTTTATTGCCCTTTTTTCTAGAAACGGGCTTATATGGTTGTACCGTGGTTACCTCCAATTCGGTAACGCTTTCACCACCGCTCAAACTAATAGTATCAGCGCCGCTCACATCGCTATCACTTGTAGCATTCTGACTTAACTTGTTCGTCTTCGACGAATGTTTCTTTTTCTTCTCCATTCAGTTTCAAGTGTAGTATAAACTTATTGAAGTTTGTAAAGCATTATTGTCCAATGCACTTATGGAATAATGTAAAATAGAATCCACTGTAAAGAAAGTAAAATTCAAAATTTAATTAACTGTAAGAGAAATAGCTTCTAAATATGTCTACAGCATTTTCCAAGCGCAAAAGATTAAAAATTCATAGAAGTTACTGCGGTTATTGCCAGTCTTGTTTATGCATTAATACTCAAGATTAACTCAATTCACATATTTACATTTATATACTTCTTGTATAATAAAAAGTAACAACTTAAACATAGCGCGTTGAATATTTAAATGGAAACTAATCACAAACAATTCGCTGAACTTGAAATTAAATGTAATGTGAAGTCATATAATCCAAAATTCTATGTTTTATCGGGCGATTCCCACAGAATAATTCTTGCAAACATACCTAATCTAAAACTTGTTACTATTTCTTTTATAAACAATGTTACATAATCATTTAAGTACGAGGGTAAGCTGAAAACTAATGCACAAATGCTTGTATAGCGCGAACTAAATCACCTTCAGAAGCGAGTCACGTCGAATGTGGAAGTCACGTCGAATGTGAATGTGGAATTCACCCTCTATACGCATGCGCAGGTTTGAGGTCGCTGAATTCATCCATTAAGAGTATGGAGATGTGTTCTAGTGCTATGTCGACGCGAGTTAAACAGCGTGCTTTTTTCGAATTTTTAACTATTGAAAAAGTGATTCCTAGTGAGATTCATCGTCGCTTAGAGGATGTTTTGTGACGATGCTGTTGATAGGTCTACTGTAGGTAATAATAGGTAATAAATGGGCGCAGCAGACGTCCGCAGCGGGAGCCAATAATCTTGCAACATGACAAAGCTCGTCCACACACCTCGCGCGCAACTGCAGAGGTTCTGCGAAACCTAAAGTTTGAACAGATTCCACACCCTCCCGATCTTGCGCCTTGCGATTTTTATTTTTTCCTCTACAGAGACACCTCAAGGGTAATCATTACGCCTCATACGATGAGATGAAGCCAGCTGTCAAGTCCTGGATTCGAGAAAAGTCGGAAGAATTTTTCAGTGACGGCATGAAAAAACTTTTTACACGTTAGGAGAAATGTGTTAGCCTTAACGGTGACTATGTTGAAAAATAAATATATCATTTTGAAGCTTAAGAATTGTACTTTAAGATACTTTTTGCCCCATTTTGCTATTTATTTTTGTACGTGTTCTACAAGCATATGTGCATTAGTTTTCAGCCTACCCTCGTAATTTATAAGTAAGTATTTATTGAAATATTATATAAGTTAATAGTACAATTTGTTATTTTAATAATCAAACGAAGAACTCAAAGCGATTAGGAAGTTTATAATGCATACCAGTAAAAGGCTAAAACATATTACGCAGTCTGAATTTTACTCACAAGAGGAAGAAGCTAGTTAGTAGCTGAGAAAACTCGGTTGAAACTTTTCGAGTTCCCGGGGACCAAAAAAATGGTTTTTAAAAATGTGTTGTGAGTGTGTATGAATGTAAGCATGCGCGAATACTCAAGACCTATTGAAACGATGAAATTGGGTTCAGGGGTATATAACTTTTTGCTGCCAGTCTCCCTCCAAACAATCTGAGCTTGATTGAGACCACACTGCTGGGATGATACGTGATTCATAACTAAGCAAAAGCTTGGGAATTATAATGAAAGACAATAACATAACTAAATTATTTGACACAGTAAACTAATTATTTCACACTAATTACAATGAATTTATATATGATTTATACATTTTTTTCTCATGTTGTAAAGTAATCATTGTTGAATTAAGTTTCCCTCGAAACTTCAAAAAACGGCTTTGTTTTATTTAAAAAAAAGCTATTGAAATACACCAAATCTTATTTCTAAGCGTATATAAAATCTTGTTCAAAATTGAATAAGCATATACAAACTGAAAATAATTTTCGTTTGCTCAACTAATTGTGCCTATTTCATTATTTGAGATAATCGAAGCTGGAACTTTCCTTAGTTGTTGTTTATATGAACAAAATTTAAAAACATGTGCTTATACTCGTCGATGAGTCCAACCATTGAGCATCGCCTTGGAAAAGAAAAGTATGTAAACAGAGAATTTTAAAAGTGTTCAAGTTAAAAGCAGCCAACTACTTTTTCGTGACGCTTCAAATTGGTTTCTATGACAATTTAATCCTCGCTTTTTCTAGCAGGCACCTTTTACCGGCAATAATTTCCTATAATATCAATGCAGCCTGCCCGGCCTAATAATCGTCAATGTAGTTGATTTGAATCTATATAAAGTAATTTCATTGTCCTTGAAAAAAGTATAGTTTATTCGCAATAAGTTTAAATTTTGAAAAGTAGTTTTACTGTGTTTACATGTAGGACTTATTTCAAGCTACCTCGTTACATAACAAATATTTCTACACATTAATAAAACATTTCTTTCTAAATTTAAAATGAGTAATTCTTATTGAGTACTATCAGCGCGCGCTTGACCCATGTCACACCCAATTTTGTACCAATTTCTGTTTTGGCACTAAACATTTATTTGGTCTTTAATTTATTCTATATTTATCATACAATGTTATCTTCAGTTATAAATTTTAATACATTTCATATAAATGTTGCGTTTTATAATCTTTATCAAATTTTTTACCATGTGACATTCCTTTTAAAACAAATTGTACATTCGAAGTAAAAACGTATTATGACATGTATATTAGGTCAAAATATGTTAATTTTTAATTTGATTATAGTTTAGTCTCACTGAGCCCTAAATATATTTTAAAAAGCTTCCAAATATAACTACTTTAATATAAATGTTAAGTTTCATATACGAAGGTTCTACTTATTATAAGACGAACTAAAAAAGAGTAAAAAATATATTTTATGTAATTTCACTAAGAAATCTATTTACCTTAAATTTAATATTAACCGAAAATAAAAAAATATTAACCGCTTATTGGTTTATTCATAACGAACTTCTTGGAATAACAAATACCGAATAACAGAATGTTTCATTATTCACAAATACAAAAAGCTATCAGTACTCATCATTTTCATATCCATACAATAAATTTATATATATTTCAATTAATTTAGTAACTAAATTCTGACTAAGTCATTTAAAAGCAATATCCTTTAAATACCGTTGTAATATTATTATAAATGCAACTCACACTTAAATGATAAAAACACAGCAGTAATACAGAAAAGTCAAATAAAAATGTGGTATTATTATAAAACAATGGCTATGTAATTTGCTTTATTTATGAATGCTTTATTTATTAATTAATGAAATCAAAATCAGAATATAAGTAACAAAAATTAAATAAGAAGAACGATATAAATTTAATAATAAAAATATAAACAAAGATTAACTGACACCAATTATTATAGAAGCAAATTAAACATATATTATTTTAATTTACATGTAATTCAAATTTGTATCTATTAAAAAGATAAGAATTTGAATAACGACTCATTGTTTAGATTCGAAATCAAATAAGCATTACTACTAAAACATAAAACATAGAAAAATGTTTAAAAAATAATAAACAGTGCTTTAATATAGAATATAAAATTAGAAAACAAAACCTAAAGAAAACCCTTCTGAAAATTTATTATATATGAAAATATTGATGAAAATACAAGAATGTAAAAATATTAGTGAAGCGCGCAGATTTCAGAAGGTTGAAAATTATAAACTCTAAAAGTAGATAACAACAAAAAGAAATGAAAAACCACTATACGCATGAAATGTTAGAAAGTATATAAATTGCTACGCAAGTAGTATGGAATTAATAGTAGTAAAGTCAGTTCCGAAAGAGTTAGTTAAGAAAGTCATATACATCCTATAAAGAAGTTAAGATGTTAATTGCGATTAACTTCTTACCTAACAATTTTTACATATCATGCAAAATATGCCCTCCCTACTGCCATATTGTTATAACAGTTACTGGACCAAGAAAAATACAAACAAAATGCAAAAACATTCAAGGCGATCAATTAGGAATTTATTTTATAAATGATGTTCAATTAAATATTTAACTAATAAAAATTATAACATTATACTTATGTAATAGCTGTCAAGTTCAAATATATCATTACATTTGTAGATTGAAAAAAAAAATTAAAACTTACTTAATCATATGAAAATCACCTAGTTAAAACCGAGCACACTTAGTTTCTCCAGATTTCCATTGAATTAAAAGTAAAATAACTTTCCTATTCTGCTTTTAATGCGTTACATGTAGAACATCGAATTTCAAAAGATTAAATGAAAACTAAAAAATTAATTGAACGAAATGTAAATAGCACTTTATAACCGACAAGAAATTATAAGTAAATACATTCTTATGTAAATAAAAACGGCAAGTTATTCATTTCTAATTGTAGGACCTTTTTGAAACATATAATAATTTATTACCATTATGTTTAACAATGAATGTGAATCATTTTATATTTAAATGTAATAAAATAAATCGTTCTTAGCTTAAAATAATTCGTCCTATTGTTTGAAAGTGTAAATTATACACACCCGACAAAATGTTTTACCAAATAGTACTATATTATACTGAGTACTGAGTATAGTACTATATTGTACAATTCGTGACAATAAAGATTTTAAAACTTAAAAAGTATACATATGCACGACTGAATTATTAGGTAACCGAAATCATTAAATGAGTAGCAAAACTAAAACATGATGTCCTTGCATATAATTTTAAGTAATTAAAAATCATTAATTTAATAGATTAGAACTGGGGCGTAAATTTAATTTTGATAAATTTTACAATAGGCATTGCATAAATAAAAACATTTATTAAGAAAATACATACATAAAACTACAAAAACCATATGAATTCTTTAAGAAATTAATCATATCTTAAAATAGTTTAAATAAAATTCGAAAATTAATGATACTTACGTAATATCATAGAAAGAATTACAAACAATACACCTTTTAAATTTTAATTTGTATAGTTTATGACTTATTTGTAAACAATAATCTCATTTCAAGTTCAAATTGTAATATTTTAGAATAAAATTTTGTCTCAAAATTCATATACATTATGCATCACGTCACGGTCGTACACTGACATCATGACATTTTCGAAACAAGGAAACTAAAAAAGAAGAGTGAACATAAAACCTTATTTATACTAATAGCGTTTTCCATTCTAGACAATAGTGTACACTTAGTTCATTAGTACTGGAATAATTTATGAATAGTGAACTAGTTCTTTAAAGAATGGAACACGATTAGTGTCAGAGTGCGACAAATATTTCATGCAATCATACCATTGCATGAAATATTTGTTGTTAATAAGAATGAATGGATTGAATCTAGAAATAAGGTGAATAGAAGGATAGGATTATCGAGTGATAGATGGTAAGAGAGGATGATTGGAGGGTAGGATGCGGTGAATGAAATGATGGATGTGGAAAAGCAATAAAGGAAAGTAGATATAATAAATATAAGCAATAGCAAGTATAAAGGAAAGTAGATATAATAAGTATAAGCGGATCATGGATGAGGGAGGAATTGCAATGAATTTAGTATCAGGATTAAACATCGGTACGAAAAGAATGATTGCAAGGTTTAGATGTGGGCACGAAGAGGGTGAAAACTGATATTGAATGAATGAGAATGAAAGAACGTGTAAAATATCTGGTAGGAAGGAAGAAATGTGGAGCCATTGGATGAAAGAGTGTGAGGTGTTTGAATGAGATGAAATGGAATTAGAGTTATGGCAAATTTGGGGGGTATGTATGGGGAAGAAGGGTAAGGGTATAGAGATAATGAGAAGAGTGATAAAGGAAATAAATAAGAGAAATTGGAAAGAAAAATTTTGGATGAAAATAGAAGGGAGGAATGGAAAAAAGAATGGGGTGGTTATCCCCATTTTTTTATCCCTCTTCTCACCCCAGTCACAATTCCTCCACAAGCTCTCCCAATTTTACTCCTCCTTTTTGCTCCCTGCATTTCCCATTTATACCCAACATTCTTCTTCCACCCATGTCTCGCTCAAACACACCACATCAAAGGACTCCAAATAAGACCGAACGTCACCTACGCCTATTTTTCCCCTCAACCCAGCTATATTCCAATACAACATACTCACCTTTCCTGTACCCATTTGTTCTCCATACTCATGTCCTTCCCTCTCATTCCGCTCATCACCATCTCTTACCACTTCACTACTCCTCCCTTCCATTCCTTCTTCCTTTCTTCATATACACACCTTCCTCTCATTTTCATTACCCCCCTTCTTTCCATTACTTCCTACTTTTTTGCTCCCTTTATGGTATCCACTCGCACTCCTTGTCACAATACTTTCTCCTTTTATGGCTCTATAGTTCCTATCGTTGCTCCCTTCACACTCAAACTATATCCTATCCTCCACCCTTCCTTTATAACCCTAAATTTGCTCTATTTTTCTCCCCCATCACTACCCTTTTCCAAAATTGATCCACTTCCCTCTCCCCTTTATGCCACCCCTCATGCACCCCTTTATGCCACCCTCAACAAGTATCCCACCCAAACTCATCTTCTTTCCTTCCTCCTCCTCATACTATCCTATCACTTTTTTTTCTTCTATTTCCTCCATACCCATCTGTACTTTCCAGTAATCAATACCTGCATTTCTCTTTCTTCAAAGACCTATTCTCCCATTGTACTCCATCCCAGCTTTCCTCCTATTTATAATCCATTTCCCCCTGCGTAACCAATTCCTCCCAATTCGCTCCTTCCAAAATCACCTTTTTTGCTATCTTCCTTCACTCCATCACTTTTTTCATTCCACACCCATAATTATCCCCTATCCACAGTTTCTTATATCCTTATTTATACCTTTCCCATCTTTTTCTGCTTTCCATCGTAAAATTTCTTAACCTTTTTTGTATATCTCTTTCTTCCCCCGACAAATCATGTTCTAAAAATACTTTGCTGCCTCTTAGCATCCCTTTCCTTTCCATTATTTCTCTTAGGTCTTCCCATATTCTGTTTCTTTTATACCCTTTGCCTCAATTCCTCAGCTTTCTCTAGTTCACATACACTCCGTTTCAGTTCATCCTTCCATACATCTTCCTTTTCTTTAACCTCTTTCCTCCACTCTTCAAAATCTTGCCTACTCTTTTCTGCCTCCTCTCTCTGATACTTTTGCTCACCTTTTATCACTTCCTGATCCACTCTCACTTTCCTAATTTCCGACAGCATGTCCACTTCGAAATAGAACAATATATATGACATATAATGCCCTGATATTATCATCAATAAACTATTGTGGCACAATATTAGCACATGAAACACGAGGATAGATTTGGAAGTTACAAATAAGCCAAAACAAAATCATGCGGCTCCTCCTACGTGATGATAAGTACGCAAGTATTAATTCGATGCTAAAAAGGTTGACATGGCTAAATATAAACAGCTTAGTAATATATAATGAACTAGTTTTTATATATAAAATTCAAAACTCCCAGGTACCTGGATATTTGAAAACCATCCTACAATATAATAGAGACCTACATAATCATGACACAAGGACACGAAATGATATCTACTTGAGCAGCAATACAATGACCAATAAAATAATTAGTGAAGGCGTAAAGAAATAAAACAGTCTGCCGTCTTGCGTAAAAGATATACCGACGTTGGATTTTTTTAAAAGAAAGCTTAAGATACATTTATTTGCAGTGCAATTTTAAATTAAATAAGAAAAACAGATGTACCTGAAGTGAATAATAAAATATATTAAAGTGCAATTTGTTATACATATCTTGTTGTTCTTGTCATATACTTATTTATAGTCGGCCTATTTCCGCCGTGTAGGCTTATCACCGACTCTGTCATTTAACGTCGAGCCTCTGCCATCGACGCTAATAGATCGGGGAATCAGATAATTTCGTCTTTACCAACCTTTATTGATTAACTCGTAAAGAGATCTTTATAGTGCGTGCCAACCGGCACACACTGGACCGAATTTTTACATCTACCCCTATAGATGTGCATGATAAATTATAGTTACCTTCCTCCTATAATTACCGACCTCGTATCGTGTGTTGCCTGCTCGCCAGCTCTGATTGCCAGCTCTGTCGATCTATCGCCCCAAATTAGTACTAATTTTAAACACAATCAGCAGAAGCATCAAAATCTAGATTTTATATAAAGCTAGTTATTTAAATTAATGCATTAAAAATATTTGTAATAAATATTTTTATGTGTACTTTATTTAGAAAACCGTGCCCATCTTTGATTCATGAAGAGAAGTAATTCGAAACTTAAGAGATACTAGTGAAGTTGGATAATTTTATTATTGAGTCATATACTACATACTAAATTTATTTGCAGTCCATGTTGATCAATAATTCTGACGCGAATAGTTTCATAAATTGAAGCGCCCCAACGGGTTAGAAAGAGATAGTGGAATAGTCATGTTAACCGGATGGAACAAGGAATTCTAGCTAACGGTTGTATGAGCAATAGACCCATCTGAAGAAGACCACCTAGATATCCTCATCCATCGAAAATACGTAGTGGGCCAGACAAGCAAGAGTCGTTGTTACAAGATGAAGAAAATCGTCAATAAGTGCATTCAGAGGTTGGCTCCACAAAATAAATGAAAAACAAATTCGTGAATTAAATTTATTATAAAGAACATGTAGATTCATCTTAATTGCTAATTAAGTAATTAACAAATTAGTATATAATTTTATTTATATACATACGTAACACGTTCTGTATTGCTTTATGTGTAAGGATGTTAAGGTTATTAAATTTTATTGTTTTTGAATTTTAAATATTATTTATTTTATATAGACTTCTGTATGGATTTTAAGTGTAACATAATTTGTGTTTTATGCTTTAAAATACGTAAATGTATGCGCATATAAATGTATATTTCAACACTTTCATAATAAATGTAACAATGTTAAATAACTATCAGAAGCTAGTATTCATGAAAACATAATTACATTTTATTTTATTTATAAATACTTTTACACGTGCGCATATATCTAATATAGTTAATGACCCTTACAGTTATCTTCAAATACAGGGAAAATTTTATAGTTGATATATTAGTTGATCCATTAAAATATCCATAAGGACAAAGTCGCCTGATTCCTAAAGTTTATAAACAAATTCATAACACCATTTTCGAAATTGGATTGGTGTATACGTCTGACATACTTATTAACCCTCCAGTGGACGCATGGTTTCAAAATTATACCAGTGAACGGGCGAGGCCTGTAATGCCCATACTTGGAATACGTATAAAAAATTGTGTAAAAGTGTTTTTCGTACTATGGTTTGTTTATTTCAACATGAGTCAAAAAATTTAAAGAAAAAAAAAGGTCAGGGATTTTGTTACGTAATTCACAAAACTCTAAACAATAAAAATAAAAAAAAGTTATATGTTTACAGTAAACAAAGTATCTTATTAAGAAAACGTATATAGAAATATTTAAAACAGCCTCGTCACACAAGTCTCGTGTATCCACGACTTTACATTAGAGGAGGATACTGTTGGTCTTCGGAGGCAGAAAGCCCCAACAACCGATCAGCCGTTTCATGCACTTTTTGTAGAAGGCGTAGATTTGCATCTCTTTGTCTCAAATTTTCTGTTAATAAAGCACCTCCCAGATTAATGTTTGCTTTATAGATTATGAAAGCGTTAATTGCAGCAACAATCACCAACCCATAAAATATGATTATAGGCCAACGCCGGCTATTTTTGGCCACGGTATATGAAGTACCATTCCCGGAATGGATGAGCCTCGAACAGTTGCGTACGACGTTGCCACAAAAGTCATCCAAAATCTGGATGCGCAGATTATTTGCTGCGAGTCCAAAATGGTGGATCTGCACCAAACACACACTGCTTGAAATTTATTACCCAAATTGGGCTACGCCAGCCAAATATGCCTAATGGCTTATCTTAAAAAACCACTCCAATTTTCCCCAAACATTTTCACAATGCTATTTCGAACTTATAACAACATTTCAAATTAAGACAATCTACATTAAGCAGGAGCCAAAAATTTGGCTTCTTTTCAACGCTAATGTAAATTGGGGAGTCCCAATTTCCAGCTTCACAAAACTCCATTAAGCAAGACGCTCTCCACTTCCCAAAACTGCAATGACGCTAGCTAACTCCCATTGACTTGACGGCAATTATTTAAACTGTAGACCAAACAATTAATTGCAAAATTCAAAACAGCAACAGAACTACGAATATTTACGAAGTACTACCAGAACATGGATATAATCAGTGGGGCCAACGTCCTAACACCAAAATTATCAAAACTACTCAATGCTTTAATAAAGCTAGATTTCATTTTACATTTCTGCATTCACGGAGACAACGACGACCTCTCTTGGACGGTGTAGTCACTCTCGTAAAAATTATTTAAGCAACAAGATCTTCTAACTACGAATTACAATACAGGAAATCTAAATTTCGCCAGAGAGTATTACACTATCTGGTATAATTCAACTCGTAATACAGATTAAATCCTAAGAAATAAGACACTACCAGACTAGTCAATGTATGGCACGATTTGTATCTCATCTTGCCCATACCTCCGTGGTAGAGGGTCGCTGACAAGGATTAAAGCATATACTGTTCGACTTTAAACCAGTTTTCAATAACAACGGTAATCTCGAATTAACCATAATTATTTAATAACAAAGGCCCTAATTAATGAAAAAGTTATCAACAAGAATTAACAAGAGTTAATTCACATCAATAGAATTTATCTAAACAGCCGATATTTAAACCGGTAAGTATAAAACAAGATTTATCAAAGAGAAAAGATGGAAGTACGTGGAAGATCTCGAGTATCTTCGAAAGTCAGGCAGAAGACGAAGAAGAAGAAGAATAAGAGGAAGAAGAAGCATGATAAAAATCACAGAAGATAAAGCATTAGACAAAATCAAGAAAAAAGATCAAGTTGAAGCCAGCAGAAGAGTGAAGGAGGAGGATGACACGATTGACGAATTCTACGCAGCTACGTCAAGGGATGGAAGGCATCGACCCTGTGCGAATTCCAGTCAGAGCCCTACGACATCATCGACGAGTGGCCAACACGTTCGATTTTCAAGATCCTACCACGGTCCAAAGGAATCATCAGAGCGATTGGCATCGAGTTCCAGGGACGTGGTTCCCGAAGAATGAAGATGAAAAAAGAAGTAAAATCACCGCCTGTGCAGCCAATAGCTCGTCAATATGTTTACGCAGTAAACAGCGAATGTCTGGAGTCTACATATTCTTCAGATCTGCAGACTCTAAGGTATTACTAAAAAGTACATAAAAACTTCTCTATGATTATTTTTAATTAAAATTGTATTAAAATCGTACCCGATCCTATTGTTTGTTATAATTTTATTAATTTTTCGCACCAATTGACCTTCTGTAACTGACGACTAGATGGTGGCGCTGAACTTCTCTATACCTGCTCTCGGGATCGAGCGATTTCTTCCCTGCCATTTTCGTCATCTGTTTTTGACATCGCTTAATTACATAACCCGTAACGACGGCTGTGATTACCACGAATGCTGTGATCCCCAAGATCTCTTCAATTATGATATGCTTGCCTGGCGTATCTGTCGTAGGTATTATGCTGATACCCGCTTGCGTTATTACAATCTCCTATTTACTCTCGTTGGCCCCCATGAATATTTTTTTAAAACAAAAAAAAACTTTTTCTGACTATTTTTAACTAATTTTTAAGTTTTACAAACTTTTTCCGGAGCTACTAAAAGCGTTGGCAGGATCGCCATGAAGTAACGTCCGGGTTTATGCAGTTTGAGTAAAATAAAAAATAAAACTGATTGAGTTTAATTCACATATTTACAATTGATTTTAATTTGAAATAATATTATCCTGGAGTACTCGGTCATGGATTTTCTCGAACAGCATGTGCCATCACAAGAAATGGGTGGATGAAAATTACATTTTAAATACTTTTATAATAAATATTGGCACTGAAAGATCAGTATTAATGAACAATTTCAAAACGAAATTCCCTAATCTAATAAGTCATCAGTTCAATGAGTAATCTTCTAATGTAATATAAA
>WYDF02302390.1:0-15504 GCA_009867245.2 Adranes taylori
CCTGTAATGCATTAATTTTCGCTCTTATGCGTATATTTAAATGGAAAAAACTGTAAACTTGTCAAATAGAAAGTAATACAATTGGAAAATTTCACGATTTAACATTTAAAATTAGTACCAGGATTTGTTTATAGATTGTTTACTATTTTATCTGGATGACAATAAAGCAATATCTATTGATTAATTGGTATTTGCTTAATAATTATAGAACTTACCAGCGACATCATGGTTAGAGAAATCGGCCTTTTCCAAGATATCTATAACTTCAACTACTAGTCCCAGGGACTTAAGTCTGGTGTCAACAACAGAAATAGTTTGCGGATGTAATTTGCGTGAAATTAGCATTTTACGCCTCTTATTATGTCTATAACATAGAGATAGAGCTTCAGCTGCGGCAGTGCTTTCATCAAGAAGTGAAGCATTAGCTACATCCAAGCCTGTTAGTTCCGATACCATGGTTTGATAATTCAGAAGTCCTTCTAATCGACCTGCATAAAATAATTTTATAATATGTGATATCTTTTAAATATTTATTGCGGTTTACATAATACATATTTGTTGAGAGTGCTTAAGAAATTAGCAATTATGATCAAAACAATTTGATAGATATTCATGGGCTACGTAATTTACTATCCTTATCCTTATGTATTTAAGTTAGGTTTCTAAGATGGCTATTTTTTGTACCACTTTAAGGCCATGGTTTAGAAACCACCTAAAAAAATGTACAGTGTAGCACATTTATTCTGTTAGCGACATTTCTATAGGCTAGAATGTAATAATAAAGTGATTAAACTGAATGTAAATTTAAAATGAAAAACTTAACCCTTGTGAGACTTCAGGCTGATAGGGCGTATATTGCGTAGTCCAACCAGGATTCTCAAATATATTTCGCATTATTGTATGCGGGACACAACAATTATGATAACCCATTCCGATGTAGGTTCGCCAAATTTGATTCTTTTCGGAAATATTTTGGATCCTTTTGATTAGTTCATATTCACCTGTAATAAAACGTACTATATGTACTATATGCGTGAGAAAATTCAATCTTCGTGTTTGAATACCAAATTTCTGAACAAAAAAAAAATGGCTCTTGTCCGCCATATTGGATTTATAAAAAAATTAAAAAACTGTGCTGCGGGCTCATAGTCTATACCTGTTTACCAAATTTCATCCAGATAGGTCCCATAGCGAAGGAGAAATTCTTGAACATACAGACGTACATACGTAAATACGTACATGCAAACAGACATCGAAAACTCGACCTCTCTTTTATTTTTGTCAGCAAGATAAATTATTTTTAGAAAAAACTTTTTATATGAAAAATTGTTCCTTATGACCCCCCCTTTGAATTGCATATTAACAGATTGCAGTAATTTGAATTCTGCAGGACAATTTATTCCGCAAATGTTGGTTTGTCCGTGGGTGAGACTGACTCCTGAGCTTGCTGATGGTACCCCTCCCGGATTTAGTAGTTGGTCAACCAAAAGGCTGCATTAACACTGAGCTCGCCTTGAAATATCATCAGCATTTCTAGAGCTTCATTAAATCCTCAACGAAGGAGAAGCTTCTTCTTTTAGTAGATGGACATTCAAGTCACAAATCATTGGAAGCAGTAACTTTTTTGTCGAGAACATGGAATTGATGTTATTTGTTTTCCACACCCACAACCTACTGAATGCAACCCCTTGAATGTCAGTGTCTTTGGACCATTAATAAAACTTTACAATCAGGAAAGCAAAATGTGGCTTCATAACTATACAGGTCAAGTTGTTTACCTGCAACAAGTTTCCTAGGCACTGCATTTAGGCGAGCTGCTACTATAGATAATGCATTATCAGATTTTGAAAAACTGGATTAGTCCCAGTAAACAAGGATACTTTCCCTGAGTTGACGTATCTGCCTGCGTCAGTAACAGATCTATCTGAACCCGAAGAAAATCCAGTTTTTGAAACAGTACATAACATCGTTCGTGATTTATCGCCTGGAGTTACCAGTAGGACTACCTCTCCTGTTCCTGGACTTTCCGGTCTAAAACCAAAAACCCGACGGCTAATTACTCCTGAAACTAGTGAGGCTGAAGATTGCTGGGAGTCAAGTCTTGATTCAATCAGTGACATTTCTTTCTACTCCAAGACAATATATTCGAATGAAGAAAACATCTCCTGCACATATTCAATATCAATCAGGAGGCAGCAAATTCGTTAGCCTTAATAACATTGTTCCATTGCTATAGCTAAATGTGTGAAGAAGTCGCCCAAAAATAGAGAGAAAAATCTCCTGCCAAGTTTTAACTTCGTCCCCGAATTTCAAACAATTGCAGGAGAAAAATAAAACCATTGTTCATTCCTTGCCTGTAAACAATTTGAAAAAAAACTCCACGTTGGTAAGAGAAAGATTGAATCGAAGAAGGAGATAGAAGAATCTGCTGATGTCGAGTGCTTATTCTGCGGTGAAAAATATTCTTCAGCTAGATCTCGAGAAATGTGGAGACAATGAAAAAATGCAAAAACTAGGCACATAAGCTATGTGCTCGAATAGACAGATTCACTAAAGAAGATACGTGTGATATTAGCAATAAATATATACCTAATAGCAATGACTGAATCATAAAATTATAGTTCAATTGGAATCATTTCACTCCCTATATGGGGCAAAATTATCCTTTCACATGAACGTAGAAAAAAATTATTGAGGCATTTGTTGTTTATCACAATCTGAACTATTTGCACGATATAAAAGCATAATTGTTAAGCATTATAATTATTATATTAGACATTAACAAATCCATTGAACTAATGAATTACACTTATTTTCTTTTAAGGGAACCATATTCTCCCTATCGTTCCTAGTTCTAATCTGCTCTATGCACTAATACCCCAAAGATGACACAAATACTGGGGAACCAGAAATAATCGAAGACTGCAATGTGACCAAAAGCGGGGTAGATAGTTTAGATAGGAGAAATGAGCGAACTTCTCCCCAAGTAGGAGAACGCGCAGATGGCCAATGGCTGTATTTTTAAATATGGTAAATATATGTTCAGTCAATACATAGATTTTATATGTTGTAAAAATTCCAACAATATAGAACGTTGTGATTTTCTCAAAAATCTGGCAACAACTTCAAGAACACCACTTATGAGACAGAGGTATGATGAAACTTTAAGGCTTCCGAAAGAACTAAAAAATCTAATTGGTTACTTTTTAGAAGTAAAAGAGGTACCGCTACTGGACGAACAAAAAAAACCGAGCGATGAGCGACTGATGAGAAAAAAAAAACGTGCATTTTATATCCTTTTAAAATTAAAAGATAAACATTTTATATTTGTAGAGAATGTTCAAAACTTGTGTTAGGGTCGGCTCCAGTGTTACAAAATTAGACTGGTTTTGCCGTACTTCTTTAACGACAAATCGACAGTATCTGAGACGGGTGTTATCTTCATTCACTATTCTGGCAGGACTAAGTAATCAGGTGTAGGCTTAAGGAATGGGCTCTCAGAATACTAATAGTATTATAATTAATAGCGTATTAGCGGTCTGTCTTACACGACAGCAGTCAAATTTAAACTATAACGAATGGTTTCGCGCTATGGCATACGAATTTTATGCGACAACAAATTAATTCCTTATCGAACGGAATTAATGTAGAAATGTTTATGGACGTAATTTCAGCGCGATAGCAAAAAATGGTTCTGCTCGCTGACAAATGCTTATGCCGTCCGCTTAGGCAAATAGTTTATTCAAGACTCTTCTCCCTCTCTCTCTCTCTCTCTCTCTCCTCTTGCGCGAGAGCTAACAACAACATGCTTGCGCATATAAACCTACCCCTAAACTACCCACCCACAAAACTAGGGGGCGCATCTATGAACTAAACTAAAGCAATATTTACAAGGGGTGGACGATAAGTTGAGGTAAACGATTTAGTGCAGCACGAACAACCTGTATGCTTAGAACATATTAGAAAAATATGTATTCAATGCATACAAGAACGAAACGCATAGTTTTTTCTTTATTTTATGTACAATATGACTGATATTTGTTAACATTTTGACAAATATCAGTCATATTGTTTTGCTTTGTATTTTTTATTATTCAGAGTACTTTTATCATTGCTTAATTATTATATACTAAAGAATATAAAAAACTACTTACTTTCTTTAATTATTCTCGGAGAATTTGACAAAAAAATAATAACTATTAGTTTGGCGGTATCACTTATCGCTCCGTAGTCTAAGTGTTAGATTTTTGAGGATAGCCATTGAGGGTTAAAATATAAAAAACAATTAAATTATAAATATTGCTGGCAACCTCAAATTCTTTAAACTCTCGAATTATATAGGAAAATGGTTTTTACACGAAATAGTTGAAACGAAAACTGCATGCATTCCATTGGGAAGTTTGAGTCAATATCAAGGGCAGAGACTAAGGTTTGCTAATGGAATGATAGTTAATAAAACATTATTGAAAGAATCGATATCTAAAAAGCAGTTTTACTCTGGCGCTCTCAATTTAAAAGTCAAATAGTTTAGTTCGCGAATATACTCTACTGTTTATTATGGTGACTGGCATCGACACAAGAATGTAAGACCTATTTTTATGAATTATTATCTTAAAAATTATTATCCAATAAAATTGCAAGAGTTAGTTGTTAAACATGTATAAAGTCATCTCTTATTATGTTGTAAGTAACTTCATTTAGATTTCTTCACTGTTCTTGAATTATGGAAGGGTTGATATAAAACTGTTAAAATAAATTATATTGCTTGACTTCTTACAACTCCATTAAGTAAGTAAAACTATATATTGTCAAGCAAACTGAATGTTTAATCTATAGATTCAAACTTAAATTCATTTAAAACATATACGGGTTTAGATTGTTCTAAAGTTTTCATCAAAATGCAACACAGCTGGATGATCGCCATCTGAAGCATATTGTTCCAATGTCAAAGATGTCTCAAGCGGAGACGGTAGCCTTTAATACTGCCACTGTCTGCCATATTTGCGAAAAACCGTTGACTGGTCATGGTGAGGAGGACCACTGCCACTTGACTGGGGCCTTTCGCGGTGCTGGTCATTCATCCTGCAATCTAAACTTCTAAATTGCCATCATTCTTTCTATTTTTTTCCACAACCTTTCAGGCTATGACAACAATTGTTTATTAAAAATTTGGCTACTGCACACGAGGACATTGAAGTTATTGCTCAGACTAAAGAAACCTATATCTCCTTTAGTGAGGGTATTGGTGTCGGCACATATATTGATAAGAAAAGCGGTCATTAACGCGCCATTTGCTTTAAATTATGTTTCCTAGATTCGTTCAGATTAATGGTAAGTTCGCTGGATAAGTCGGCACACAATTTGACCCCCGAACAGTTTGTCCATACTCGGTCTAAATTTCCAGATGGTACAAAATTCAATTTGGTTAAAAAAAAAAAGGTATTTTCCCATTTGAATATATGGATGCCTATTAAAAATTACAAGTCACTGAATTACCTGAAATGCTTCATGAATTAAATCTAATTACTTTAAATGAATCTTTTATTTATTTTTCTCCGAGCACCACCATAAATTTAGATATTAAATACTTCTCTACCTTTGAACTTAACCACCAGTCACTACCCTTTCATATGGGGTGTGACAATCTATTCAGCTTGTATATTACATGTTATTCATGCAACATACATATTATTAGATATTATTAGAAGCTGCTTATATAATGTTATTAAAACTATACGTACTAACTGGTTCTTCGATATCAAGTGGCTCTTTAAGACTTATATTTCGTGGTACGGCTTTATCTGTCAATTCATCCAAATTCTAAAATAAATTATTTATTTAAGTAGTCTGTTATTTATGACCTCAATTTGGGTTTAAAAACAAACATTATTTGTTATACACATACGAGGATGTATTGCAAAATTCTTAGCCTACTCTAGAAGCAAACAAAATTTGAAAGTCAAAATATTTTATTATTCAACATACTCTCCTCTTAATTGGATACATTTATTACATTGAACCTAAAACGCCCCTAGACCTTTAAAAAAAAATTTATCTTGCTCTGCAAACTAGGCCTCCATAGCTTCTATCACCTCTTCGTTGGAAGAAAATGTACGACCTTTTAAACTCTTTTTCAGTTGAGGAAAAACATGATAGTCGGACGGAGCCAGATCTGGTAAATAAGGGGCGGTGTTCGAGTAATTCGAAACCCAAATCACGAATTGATTGCATGGCAACATGCAACTTGTGTGCAGGGGCATTGTCCTGCAAAAAAAAAACAAAATATCTTTGGACAACTTTCCGGGTCTTCTCTCCATAATTTTTTCTCGTAGAGTGGTCAGTAATGTTGAATAGTAATTCCCAGTTATTGTTCTACCCTGATCCAGAAAATCAATCATGATTACTCCTTGGCAATCCCAAAACACTGAAGAAAGAACTTTTCCAGAAGATTTTTGAACACTAAATTTCTTAGGCCTTGGAGAACCAGAGACTCTCAATTCCATCGATTGCTGCTTTGTTTCTGGGTCGTAGAAATGTACCCAAGTTTCATTATTAGTAACAACACGGCTTAAGAAGTTTGCACCTTTTTCAAACCGAGCACAGATCGATCGCCATGCTTTCTATCCTTACACGCTTTTCAGACAATTGGTGGTCCATTTTGCAGAAATTTTTCTCATGTCCAAATCGACGTGAACTAAATGATCGTTTTAGCCTAATTCAACAGTCTGATAAAATCATGTCATGAACTACATCGATATTTACGAGGATGGACACAGAAACTGGCCATCCCAATCGGTCTCTATCTTCAATGGAAAATTGACCTCCCTTGAAGCTTGCAATCAAATTTTTCACGGTCAAATACGAAGGACATTGATCGCCAAGGATATTAGACATATTTTCGTAAATCTGCTTACCTTTTGATCCCTTCAAATAGAGGTACTACAGGTACAAATTTTATTTTCCAACTATCGTTTTACTTTTTGACATGAAACTTTACATTGACACTTCTAATAAGTTATTGTTCGTTGTTATGGTAACGCAATATTTTCTTTATCCATGAATCCGGTCTAGGCTAACTAGATATTAATACATCCTCATCTATATATATATATATATATATATATACATTGACAAATCACGAATTCAACATATATATATATATATATATGTTGAATGGAGTCCAAAGAGTGGAATTGAGTTTGAAGAATCTGAGAAGGTGTTCAGTTACAATCGTTTCTATGAGCAAGAGTTTTGAAGGTCAACGATGCTGATCTGGAGGATTTGGTAGATGATCACCGTCATGAGCTCATCACAATAGGGTTGTTTAAATACAGATAAAGTCAACAGATAAAGGTCATATAGTAGGAGCATTTGTTGGAGAAGGTTATGGAGGATTTATAAGGATTTTACAAGGATATGGAGGATTTTACATCGTTAAATGGATTTGTCTTTCGAAAATGCACACGCATTGCCTCCCTCCTCCCATGCTTTTCAAGGGAGGTTCCCCTCACTGGTTGGGAAGTCCTGTTTTGATATATCAAAAATAAGAAAAACAATGTCTGCCATATCATAACAAGTCACACACTAAATATATTTACAGGCCAACTGGGTGAACCGTGAGGCCATGCTTTATAAAGCTCCATTTCAATTACATGCAATTGAGAAACACGTCTTGCTACACATGGCTCTAGAGCTAACTGACGCGAGAAACAAACTTTGTCTCGGACGCCGTGATAGTCCAACGTACATGAGAGACAATGAATATCTCTCAGGGCACTCAACGTATTAAGAAGAATCAAAAAGGATTTGAAATCTACGATGCAGTAAACTGTATTGAATGCCTTTGAACATCTTCCAATTAAAGCAGATTTAAAATATCTTGAGCTTAGTGAAACAATTAAAGTATTTTCTTGGGCTGAAGCGCCAGAAATAATTCTAGAAATATATTCCGTGTGTTAAAAATTTGGAATCAATTAGACACAAATCGGACAGATTGAATGTACGAGGATAGTTCAAGAATATCTGACCATAGAAAGAAAACACAAAAAATGAGAAAAAATATCATTATTTCTCTACATAGTCTTTAGCTCTAGACACTTTTCCGAGCGATATTAAATAGCTTTGACACCCTATTTATCGTGAGTCAAGCTCCACAAAATAGCCATCAATCGCACACTCCACCTCTTTATTGTTTAGCAAATCTTTCACCACCAATCCATTCGTTCAACTTTTGAAACAGAAAATAATCCGAGGAGGCTAAATCTGGCGAATAAATAGAGTGCGTGTGAGAGCAACTTGAACTCTAACTCATAGATTTTGGCCATCGCGATAACAAATGTGATAAGTCTTGATCAAACAAAACTTTCTTTTTGCCAAGTGCGGTCGTTTTTTCCTAATTTCATTATTTAAACGCTGCAGTAAGTTCACATAAACTCGCTGTTGATTGTTTTTCCTTCTTGACGACAATAAATGAAAATTGTTATACGCGCATCCCACAAAAAAACTTGCCCCATGACGTTACCTGCAGATGAAACTGTTTTCGTCTTATTTGAAGCTGCTTCTTCCCTTTCAGTTCAATGTTTTTACTGCTCCTTCCTCTCGAGTCTGAAGTGATGGACCCATATTTTATCTATGGTTATGAATCGATACAAAAAGTCGGCTTTATTGCTGTAAAACTTCGCCAAACACTCAATTGCAACATTCTCACAACGCTGTTTTCTGTTCCATTATTAATAATCGCGACACTCATATTGCGCACAGATTCTCATAACCAAATTTTTATTCAATGTGCGATGTACAGCACTTTTTGAAATGTCTACTATATCTGCTAGCTCACTCACTGTTATTCGACGGTCATTTGTCAAAGTCACCTCCGTCACCTCGTTTAGTTACCTCCGTCACCTCAAAGTTAACGCCCGTCACGTCAGTCACCAAAGTCACCTCATTTGGTCGACCATTGCGATAGTCGTCTTGGCAACTCTTGGCGGCTTCAATTTAGCTCTGCCACGCAATATCTTGATGTTGTAAACAAAGTAGCAGACTCTCCTAAAGTAGAATCTAGCTCCGCTTTGATATTGGTTGGACTGAGACCTTTCAAAAGTACGGACAGAAGATCTCTAAGGCAAGGAAAAGCAGATTGGAAAGCACTAAGCACTTTAAACTGAAAATGCCTTCCAGTTTAAAGTGCGATCAAAAACCCTGATCTGCGGTTATGATATCAGCAAAAGATGGAAGAAGATATCCAGAATAACTTCGCTCCTGAGTATCAAGATCCTAAAGAACATTGACACGCATTGACGTTAAGACTGCATTGTTAAATGTCTCAGAGGAGACGCTCGGGTATAATAACATGACTGGAGAAACGGATGGTTCGACGACTTTGAGAAACCCGTAAGCGAACGGAATGAGGCTAGGGTAAAAATGTTGCAGGGAGATAGAAGACCAACCAGAGTAGATTACAACAGTAAAAGAAAAGCGGTCAAGACCATATGTAGATACAAAAATCAGGAGCTTGAGAAAGAGAGGTTTAAAGAACTAAGTGACTGATACGACCAAAGAGATATGAGGGAACTTTACAAAGGACTTGAGGAAGTGGCAAATACACACAACCATGTGCCGCGACACTGGGAGTAAATTAATTGGAGTTCTAGATGATGTCCTAGAACGCTGGAGAGGGTACTTTAATGAGCTACTGAATGCTAATAGAAACATCCAAGAGACTCAACCTTTTGAGATGGAGGACCCCACACACGGGAACGGGTCAGAGTCTATTCGGAACAAGTAGAAAAGTCCATAAAGAAAATGACCAATCGTCATGCCGCAGGAGAAGACCGACTCCCGGCAGAAGTGTTTAAGTATGGGAGAGCGAAACTTACCGATGAAATGCAGTACCCTATTAAATATTATGGTCAAGAAAGGAAATGCCAGAGGAATGTAAAATGTCTGTTATTGTACCTCTAAATAAAAAGGACGATAAGACGCAATGCGGAAACTATAGAGAGAGATACCGTTGCCCAACGTAGGGTACAAGATCTTAGCTAAAGTTCTCAACGAGAGATTAGAGGCTTACAAAGAATCTTCTATCGCCGAATACCAAAGTGTGTCTAGGCCTGAAAGGTCGACAACAAATTAGATCTTTACTCTAAGGCAGATTCTGGTGAAGTATTATGAATACAACGTAATATTCCATTAGTTGTATGTCGATTTTAAAACCACCCACGACAGTATGTCCCGCTAGCAGTACTACCACGTGTTGCAGGAACTTGGTATACCACTGAAACTGGGACAGCTCGTACGAATAGCTTTCTTTCATATGAACAGCAGAGTCAAAGTATATGGGTAACTTTTCGAGCAATTGGATATCTACAATGGTCTCAAGCAAGGGCCATTATCACGTACCCTGTTCAACATACCGTTGGAATACGTATTGAGGAAATTATCAGCAAACCATTGAGGCACTTTATTTAGTTAAATATCCCAGAGTCTCTCCTACACTGACGATTCTGCTATGGTAGCCACACACACCGAACACCTAAGCGAGAACGTTCAAAGCCTTGAGAACGAAGCTAAGAAAGTGAGGCTGCTTGTCTAGAAGCAGAACACAAAATATACGATAAACACTAGGAACTCAACTAGTTGGCGGAATACTGACAAATTAAATGGTTACCAAAGTGTTGATGCATTCAAATATGTGAGAGGCATCCTAACACACGACAATGAGGCCCGCGACGAAATTAAAGCAAGAGTACCGGCCGGTAACCGGTTACTTCTTTAGCTTCCAGAAACTACTTCAGTCTTCCCTTGTCTAAAAACTTTAAACTTTTGGTGTATCAAGCCATTGATTTTGTATGGCTCAAAAACCTGGACTGTCAGGAACAAAGGGGAGTACCTACTGTGTGCTTGCGCGAGGAAAGTCCTTTGCAAGATTTTTGCTGCTGTACATGAAAACAATGAGTGGCGAATAAGAACCAATAAAGAACTGGAAGAGCTCTATAATGCTGCATCGATCATACCAGACATCAGTTCAAAAAGACTACCTTGACTTGGCCACGTCAAGAAAATTGGAGATCAGCGAGTGCCAAAAAAAGTTATTAACTCCACCTGTAGGAAGAGGATACATCGGCCGCCATGAACTTAGATGGCAAGATTTTCGTATGCTAGGAGTCGGAAACTCGAGACAGTTGGCTACCCGGAGAGATGACTGGCGAAAATCTGTAGCAGACAAGACCCGGGTTTTTAATGAACTGTAGCAGCGTCAAAGTAAAGTAAAGAAGCCTTTCAAATTAAAGTATTGTATCATATAACTTTGACAATTCTTTCCATATTTACAAAATCACTGAGAGCGTTCACTATTATGGCTTCGCAAAGCTGGTATTTTCTACCATAGGCACTGGTTTCAAACAGTCGCCCTCTATACGTCCGGTCGGGTACTTCTGCGGCTATCTTCGTATTAATGTTGCCTAAGTATTGAACGACTTTGAAATTACAACAATAATGGTATTGTATACAGTAATTGAATTAATGTTCATCCGTATTCATTACGGTACATACCGTAATCATCATAACGATAGTGTTCAAGTTTCACAAAGAAATTATTTTATAATTCATCCATTTTCATATAGAATGAGGATCCATAAATATCAAAATTGGGAGCTGAGAATATTAAAAAATGTATTACCTTAAATCCTAATAAATCTAACATGGCCACAATATCTCTATCTCTGGGCCCAATATGTCTGCTCGGAAAATCATCTTTCGGTGGAAATAGTGGTTCATCGTGTTTGACGGCACTACTGAAATATTTCAAATGATTGCGGATCAAGTGTTTTCCGACTTTTTGTATTGCTAATCGATGCATAATATTTAAATATGTAGGTATCGAGAAATAATAACTAATATTATTTGAAATGAATCCAATGACACTATGATAAATAAATAAATTGTTTTTATTAATTTTAAAACTTTTATGTGGTAATTAAATGATAAATCTTATGATCTAAATATTTTCGCAATACGCATCGTGTAATTATTATAAGAAGGTCAAATGAAAATTGATAATTTTAATATGATATATTTAAATACTGTTTTATAATAAAAGATTAGAAACTATTGCATAAACAATACAGAAATTCTTATATATTTGCCTAAAACGTTAATCATATAATTTATATATGTGATTGGGTTTTAATTGCTTTCTAAATTTCATATAGTGTAATGATGAGTTTCCAGAATATTTGTGGATAATGGATTTATAAAATATGGGTTTCCTATTCTAGAAACTTATTTGGAAATCCATTTTGTAAATGGAGTTCAATTTTACCCAACTGATAGAAGTCACTTCATTTCTCAGGTTAGGTGATCACTCTAACCGTGGACACTTTTTATTTTTCTGTAAAAAACCGCGAGAAAATTTTATTTGATATTTTGAATAGTTGTAAGGGTTGTATTAAAGGAATATATGAGGAAAGCCAAAAACTGAACATATAACTGTAAGTTTATTGACGTTTATCAAACATTATGCGGGAAATGCAAATATCGCATTCAAAAACAAAAACAAAAAAACAGTTATTCAAAAGTTTTGTACATCTGGGTATGGCATATTTTGAAGCAAGGTTCCATACACAAGCCCACGTTGCAATCCTCACACCAGATTTTCCTTTCTATTGGCACTTTTTTCCATCAGCATTTCTTCTGGATCAGTATACGGCACACCTTCTACGAGGTTCCTTTGTTTATTGGATTTGGAGGAATGTGGGATATGAAGTGCTTCTCTAGATCTTCTTCTACTGGTCGAGGTATCACATGTAGGTATTCATTGAAAATCGCTTCAATTACTTCCATTGTAAATTCCAAAAATGTTTTTTTCGTGTCACTTGTATTCAGTAGCTTTCAGTAGCACGTTTATATTCAGTTTTGGAATAAAATAATTGCGTTGAATAGGGACTGATTGATAAAATGCTCAAACACCTTTTCGTAATATTTATTCGCTATTTCCAAGTGATCTCATGAAAATAAAGTTCTTGAGCAGGGTTGTCAACCCGCCCATTATGTTGTTATAGTTGCATATCAATTGAGGTTTCTTTATTGCGTCACCTCTTGTTATTCCTATTTTACGCGATGATGGGTTGTGTACAGTGCTCAAAGCGCAAATTTGTTTTTTGCCTTGTAATTTTAGGGCCATGGCTTTGCCTCTTTGGAGAATTCTGATTTTGTCCTTCTTAAGGTTTACAACGAAAACTCCGGTCGGTAGATCCTTTCGAGTTCTCGAAGAGCTTCATAGATATCTATTCTGGGTTTTATCAAATAATCAGCAAGTTGAGATGATGTGTAAAAATTGTTAGTTGTTACACATTAGCCCTTGTCTAATAGAGAATCCATTAGGTGCAAGTAAATTTTGGTAAACGTAGTGTCTTCCTCATACTTATCCAATTACGGCGCCAATATAAAATAAAAGTTTCATATTGTAATATGATTGTGATTCACACAAAACAAATGATATTATTCCAAAGCGAGATCTTTTGTGTTTCCAGCCAAGTCTTTCTTTGAATAATCATATGCTTTCATCCAAATTAATATCTTTTTCAGGAACTAAAGCTGAGCTGTCGTTGTTTTGTAAATATTCAATAACTTTGTACACTTTTCCAAACTTTGTACATAGATGTGTATCTTGATTGAAATAAGAATTATCCGGAAAGTTCTATTATTTCATAATCAATCTGAACCTCGTGGCTTAACCATCGAAAATTTGAACTCGAATTCATTCGCGTTTGGACCAATACCATTCTTGTTTAGGTATTGATTATACTTTGTAATAATAAAATTCGTATTTCTGCGCAGCTTAGAATATTTCTATTTTACATACTTACTGGTTTCACTTACCAGAATTCGAATCAAAACATCGTTAAAAAATACTTTAACATGATAAAGTTGTGCAGCATTTGCAACTATATATGTGTTTACTTCTGGGGTTGATGAAAAAAAAAGCTGGTGAAGCAGGAGGAGAATTAGTTATATTTATTTTATTCCATATGCGACAGCTTCAAAATCCATCATCTTCGTCAGATTCTTTATCACTATCACTGAAGCTATCCTCAGAACTGCTGTTTTCACTTTACAAATTTATGAGTTATTGCCTGGATTTACTGTCTTGAGTATCGATAGTCTCGTCGCCAGAAAATATTGCACGTTTCGACATGTTGAGAATATATAGTCTATTTATTACTTCTTTATATTTTGTATTTACCATATATATTTAGTATAATTATTTATTATGTAAACGACTTAACAGTTGCTGCATTAATGACACAACACAAAATAAGCCTCGTGGGAATCACCGGTTTATATTTAATAACTGTAACTTGTATGTTCCTGTCAGCTGTATGACTCTAGATGTTCGAGAGCAACAGGAAATTATGTAAGGGGGAACTCGATACCGGTGCTCATAAAAATAACTCAGAGATTATATGCAACCCGATTCTAACGTACGCCGCGAAATTGTATAGAAAGATGAAAACCGCGCACGTTTGCGGGCTCCGCTGTTGGGGGGTGTTGGAGTGCGAATCTGATACGGAGAAAAAATACGTCTTTTATAAAGACCTCAAGAATCTAAATCTGTTTCTTCAACAACTCAATTAATCAGTTATTATGATGGTTTGGAAGGTATTTGATGATACACATCTCACTGATGATAAAATTATTAATATCAGAACATCAGGTGATTAAAAATGTGTAAATATTGACAAATCTGAAATCCTGAGTTTAAAATCTATTGATTCTACTTTCGAAAATATGATTTCAATTATGTACGAGAGTTGCCTTTTTTCGGGATAACGGAACTAAAATCAATATTTATCATCGAAAATGGCTCTATTGCTTTTCAAAACATTCTCCATTAAGATAAATACACTTTTACAAACAAATTTTTAAAGTGCTTTTGTACTTTTTTAAAGTGACTAGGATTCAGATACCTTCGAAACAAACGTTTGGAATTCTCATCAACCGCATCTATAGGTGTCGAAAATCCTTGACCTCCAATTTTGATGTGCAATTTTAACCACCAATTATGACCTCCAATTTTGATTTTAATGTATTTTTGATACGCGAAAACAAAAAGAAGTCATTGGGTTTAAATTCAGTACCAAACGGCGGATGACCCATCAAATTAACGGGTTGAGTTTTGAAAAAGTCACTTGTTTGAACCGATGTGTGCGGTCTCGCATTATGGTGGAGGATGATCCGTTTTGGACGATCGGTTTTCCTTATTTCTCCGCAGGTTCTGACAAACAAATGGTTGTGTAACACTAAGAATTGACAGTTCTATGTTGCACTAATGGTATAATTACCACATGTCCAGTTTTTCCGAAACAACAGGCGACAATTTGCTTCGAATTTGCTTCGAAGTGCTTCGTGCGCGAACAACTTTAGTTGGACTTGGCTCGTCTTGAATAAGCCACATATCAACGCTTACAAATCTATTTGACGACCAAATGGTAATATAATATTGAA
>WYDF02302401.1:0-15504 GCA_009867245.2 Adranes taylori
TAAAACAAGATAATACATATTCAAAACAAATTTATACATTTCAAATAAAATTCTTAATTGGAAGAGAGGAGAAAAAGCTATTTAACTCCATTAAATAACAGAAAACTAAAATAAAACAAACAAAAATAAAAGGAAGTAAAATAAAATTGAGAACTTCACCACCCCCATCCCTCCCATATTATTGAAGATGTTTATTTAAATTAACATTATTACAGATAATTATTATGTTTTAGTATCTTATATACTTTCTAATAAATTCCAGTTCGTTACCCTCTTCCCCAAAATATAATTCCCAATCTCCTACCATTTTGACGCATTTTTCACTCCAAGGTATCACCACGCACCCATTGACCCAATGCTCCTAACATCTTTTTCTAAACTCTTCTTCTTTGTCCAAAATCGTGACCGGCGTGTGCTGACTACAGTGGATGTTGACGTTGAATAGGGCAATCTTCTAATTTCTGTATTATTCGTTTAACAATAGATTTCCAAGTCTGTCAATCATTCGCTTGGCGCGCTGCTTTAGTGATACTTGTTTCTGTTAGTTTCGAAATAATATCGGTTCACCTAGTTGGGGGTCGGCCTCGTTTCCTTCTTCCTTCCGGTTTTCCCTGAACAACAAGTTTTTCCATACTGTCATGTCGATAGATGTGTCCGAAATTTTTTTTCCATATGTGATCGATGACAATCTTTGTACGGGTTTGACCTCGGATGGAGACATTTGTTCTTCTAGCCGTTTAGGAAATTCGCTGCACCCTGCGCTAGACCCACATTTCAAACGCATTTATTCTTCTCCTGTCGTTGGAACGGATTACCCAACTCTGTGAAGTATACGAAAAACTGCATTGGCATTTATTGGCATTTATTTCATTATTTCGAGCCCATAGTCTCGGTTTACGTCTTCCAGTCTTTGAAGAAACTCTAAAACTCTTCGGTACTGTTAGATACTAAAAGAGCATCATTTGCATCAAATTGAAGGTTTGAAAACCGCTTTCCACCAATCTTAGTCCTCCGTTCCAATTCTCTAAAATGCGGCGCAGTACTACTTCACTATAAATGTTCTAGAGTACAGGTGTAAGTACACAGTCTTGATGAACGTCTTTCCTAATGCAATGCGAATTCTCATACAGGTTTTTGACGAGTAATAAAATGACATAGTACTCCAAATTCTGCAAAAGTCGCCCATAACCTGGACTAACGAACGTTATCAAATGCTTTCTCGTTATCTACAAAGCTCGTATATATCGATTCCGAGTATTTGAAAATTTGTTCTCGAGTATCTTTTCACAAATCCGGCTTGCTCTGAAACTATTTGATGTAGCAGGAAGGCTTTTAGTCTCGCTTGAAGAATGTACTACATAAAACTGAAATGTGATATTAAGGCTATCAGATGATAGTTTTCGTAGACTGCTTCTGACCCTTTCTTATGTACGGGAAACAGTACTGAAGTTGACAAGTCTTCTGGGCATAAGCCTGTTTTCCAAATCTTGTGACGCAAAGTGTGAAAGATTATTTGCCCCCTTCCGCCAAGATCCTGTACGACCTCAGCTGATATTCTGTCAATTCCTACTGTTAATTTGTCGACTTTCACTTCATCTAACGGTATATCCGGTTTCGCTTTATAATTCCTCAGGTCTCCACAAGCACTTGGGTTAGCATACAGATTGCCCACATACAGTAATATTTACACCCAGATGCAATTTGGTCTAGTACTGTATTCAAACAGTCATGTTGATCTATAATTGCCCAATGTCGGGGTTTGAACTCCCGAGGTATCTTCTTGAACAGGTCTTTGGAGGTATTGGTATCAGAGAAATTCTGAATTTCTATACAAATATTCATCAGATATTTATTTTCGTCACTACGCGTAGCAGCGTGTATCTGCAGCTTGTATCTCTGTATTTAACGATTGGTACAGTTTTAAATCTATTCTACTGTCAAGACCTTGGGATTTGATTTTCCTTCGTTCCAGAATGAGATCTATTGTTTCCATTGATAACTAGGGTTGCGTAACGGTATTTTGGTCTTCTTGAGGTGTTTCTTCTAAAACTGTGACTACAGACTTTTTCACAACCTGTCATATAGCTTCTGTATTTGTTGTTTGAATTTCTCCAAACTGAGGTTCGATTTTGCGAATGACGTTATTGTTGACTTTTATTTGCTTTCGCCTACATATTTAAGTTTTCCTGTAAACTCAAACATTTGCAGTTGATGATCGCTCCCCCAATCTGCAGACTGTAACGTTTACGTTGATTTTACCGAGGATTACCATCTCTGCTTAATAAGATGTTTTCTATCTTATTCATCGTGTGTCCATCAGGAGATGTCCAGGTGTACAATCTACGTTTGTGATTTTCATACATCGAGTTAAACATCGAAATGCGAGCGTTTTTTCGATGAAGAATTGGATGAGGTGTTCCGTTTTGCTCTCCCAAACTTCCCCACTACTTGGCGAATATATTCACCGTTGGTAGTTGAACCGATTTTCGCACTGAAATCACACATTAACACCATGATATCTTTATTCGATATTTTATTTATTGCCACTTCAACAGTTCAATAAAATTCCTCGATCTCTTCGTCATTAGCATCATCTTCAGTGGGAGCATATACTGCCAAGATATTGATGGCAGATGGCTTCGTATTAAACTTCAAACACATTGCTCGTTCGTTAATCAGTTCATAGCCCAGCACAAGTTGTTGATTTTGTTTGATATCATTATATCGGCACCATCAGGTAGATAGATTAATTGTTTGATACCATGGCTCTTCCTATCTTGGTCACTGTTCCAAACTACATATTTTCCAAACTACATAACCTCTTTTCACTCTTATATACTCATACCTTTTGTTAAATCTACTATCACTTATCCTCTCCTCCCTTCCTTTGGATTGCCCCATTCTTTGCTCCATCTCTTCTATCGAAAAGAAAATGAATGAGCTCGTAGCCGTTTATTCATCTTCTTTTCCCAAAACACCATTGACCATCCAATCCTTTCATAAGCTTCTTTATTTTTCTTCCCCACATTCTGCTATATCTAATGGTAGTCAAAACGGTAGTAAATCACAAATAATTTAAAAACAATCAAATAAACCAAAATATTCCAAATCCTAAAATCATATGTGATTGTTAAAAAACAACATATTTCTAAAGTCCTGAAGAAGGGGTAATTGTCCCGGAACGTGTCAACAACCTATCACAACTAGCCTTAAAACGTATGCCAAGTGATAAAGAAATAAATAGAAGTTTTTGAACTAGTAAAATTTTAATAATTCGAAAATAAAACGCTGCACTTGATGTGCTTTTTATCTCATTCACTAATATATCTATAAATCGCATCACTGAAGTTGCTTCAGCGAGTCAATTTTCGGGCAATACCTAACGCGGGAAGTTGCCAAGAAGTTATCAATTCAACTACCAATGTATGCGCCTACCTATGAATCCCCCGATCCCCATATTTGCATACAGCGCAGACAGCTCCGCGGCCTGCTCTTGATAAACTGGTGGTAAAACCAGCTTGTTACACAAGAAAATATCACTGTTTTAGTGCGTACGTGCCGATATATACGTAGTGAAATTGTCGCGCGCGCGCGTTCGTGACGCGATTTATCAAATGTTCTTATAAACTTATGTGAAAGTAGTGTATAAACTAAATTGTGAAGTGTGCCCGCTGCCTCAGGGTAACCGCGAGGCAGAGCATGGTCTCTTTACTATTAAGGGAGAGAAGTGCAAATAACAAAAACTATTATTAAAAACTCTCGTGATTAGCACATTTAATATAAATCAAAATGTGTTCTGAAGAAGACTTTCAGAAACTCCTTCCGGAGCTTTCTGCATATAGGGAAGCACTTGAAAAAACGGAAGCGGCTCGAAAAGTACTACTTGAAAAAGTTACCATAATGCAAAGTGAAACAGACATCAACAAACACAAAAAGAGGAAAAGAGTTGCTAGTACGAGAATAAATACGCAAAACCAGTCGACAGTGTCAATAAACCAAAACGAGGAATTGGTTACAGGTGAAAGCCAAAAGAATGATCATTATGAAAATACGGATATTAGCTCAATGAGGCCAAATATCAAACATACACCAATACCAAATTCATTTCAGGTCCTATAAAAAAATGAGGAGGAAATCAACACCAATGCCAATCCACAGTAAGCAGAACTTATTCTTCCACAAACGGTAACTGAAAGTAAAACAAATGCCCAGAAACAAAAAACAAGTACTCAAGCTCCGAAAACTAGAAAACTGCCTCCAATTGTGGTCCACAATCGAGCTATTAAAAAATAGTTAGACCTTAATAAAGTAGGATTTGAGTTTGCAAAGTACTCAAACGAGGGTATTAAGATCAACACTAGTACCACATATGATTTCCGCAAAATTCGTAGGCTACTAAAAGGTATGAATGAACTCTACCACAAATTCCAGTTATAGGAAGGAAAACAGCTTAAGATAGTAATTCGTGGATTACCAATTGCTTTAACTAATGAAGAAATAAAAGAAGACTTGGAAAATCAAGGCCTCCCAATTCAATCCGTCACAAGATTGGACAATAAAACAAGGAAATTCCCAATGGCGATAATAAACACGGAAAAATCCGTAGAAGGAAAAAAAGGTGTTTAGCGTAAGTAAAGTCATGCAGATGAAAGTGTCAATTGAGTTCAAGCGAAGACCAACGCACAATCAGCAGTGCTATAAATGCGAAAGGTATGGGTATGTACAATACCGATGCACGACTACCCAAGTTTGTGCAAAGTGTGCACAACTCCACCCAACCTGGAACTGTAAGGTGGAGGAGCAGAATTCAAATGCACAAACTGCAAAGAAAACCACTGAACCAACAATTGGAATTGCCCTCCCAACCCGGATTTGCAAAAATTAGAAAGAGAAAGAGAGAAGCAGGAAAGACTAGAGGCCTCAAAAGTTCAAACAGGTATCCCATATGCACAGAGAACAAACAATATGGCAATACAAAATAGTAATGTCAACTTGGAAAATATAATCAAACAAATAATCTCAGGTATGATCCCATAAATAATTAACAGTATCAAACAAACTTATGGAATATAAGTCCAACATAAGTGTATGTACACGGAACGCAAGCAGCATTCAAAACTGTCTTTCAGAATTAAAATCCTTTCTGAATTAAGAGATTAATAAGTGATACGTTAATAAGTGATACCTGGCTATCTGCAGGCGATAGAATTTCAATATCAGGATTTCAAATTTATAATCCAGGATGAGGAGCCGCTGTAATAATAAAATCGAAATACTGCAGCGCTGCGGTAAGAATGAATACACCTAGCATCCAAACAACTGGGGTCGAAACAAGAATTGGTGGTGAAAATTTGGTTTTTGTCAACATCTACAAAAACACCATTTTGGAAGTAACAATACAAGACATAGTGGAAATCGGCAAATATGGCAAAACGATAGCAAGTGGTGATCTGAACTCATAACATCCATCTTGGGGCAATAGGATCACAAGAAAAGCAGGCAAGGAAGTGTTTCAACTAGGAGAACCATTAAACCAGTTACGAATAACAAGACCAAACGACTCTACCTCAATGTCATCCAATCCAAGGCATATAGGAGATGTAATAGATATCTTCATCCTTAATGAAATCCAAAAAGACGTTAAGATAGAAATCAAACACAAGTTGTCATCAAATCACCACCCGGTTATAGCAGAAATTGGAAATTTTACAAGCAAATCCAATCAACTCAACTGCAGCAGTTGATTGCAGCATAACGTAAAAAGAGCACAACTATGGAACGAAGCAATAGAAGAATCGTATCGTGTATTGAGAATAAGGAACTAAATCTTTGCCGGTTTTTAAAGCGCATTAGGAGGAAACCCAGTTACAACAATCCATTACGTGCGGCGGATGGCTCATTCGTATTTGAAGAGGCTCAAAAATCAGAATTGTGTGCTGATCATTTTGTGAAACAATTCCAAACATAAAGCAGAAATCCAGTCAGCAGTAAACTCAGCATATACCATAATAAATAGTTCAGTACTTCTAGAGTATGAGGAAGTAATACGAGTAGAATTCGAAAATATCATAAAAAATTTAAATCCGACAAAAGCTCCAGAGGAAAATCAGATACCAAATATAGCGCTGAAACTATTACCTGAAAACATTATTACTTACTTTGCTGCAATCATTAAAAATGCTGATATTTAGCCATTTCCCATCAACATGGAAAATGCATTAATTGTCACAATACCCAAGAAAGCCAAAAATCGTAAAATCATCAATAACAAAAGACCAATCAGCCTGCTAAATAGCTTATCTAAAGGAGGAGAATGTGTTATAAAACACAGGATCCATGCGTTTGCAGAGGAACAAAATATAATCCCACCAGAACACTTGGGCTTCCATAAAACTTGTAGCGGTACAGCAAACAGCAAATTTGGGAGATATAATTAGAAATAAAAGAAGAATAGGGTTTACGGTCTATGCCGTTATGCTGGATATTGTAAAAGCGTATGACCGAATGTGGCACGAAGGGTTGATTCTGAAAATATGGGCCAACAAATTTCCATTGGAACTAATAAAAATCACTAGATCTGTTCTGGCTGGGCGCACTTTCCAAATTAAATATGGAAATAAAAACTCATCAAAAAGATGAGCATACGAGGGTTTACCACAAGGGTCACCATTATCTCCAATATGGTTTAATATCTTCGTCTGCAACATTCTAGAGTTTAGAGAGATGAAGAGAACCAGACTGCTGCAATTTGCTGACAATACGGCGGTAGTGACATCCCACCGAAACGTGTTTTTTGCTAGATGAAATATGGAGAAATGCTTTCAGACAATAGCAATCATACTGCAAGTTATGACAAATTAAAATAAACACAGGAAAAACAGAAATAATCTGCAATAAGAGAAAGCAAATTTCGAAAATGTAATCAGTTTTATGGGATAGAAGACAAAACCAAAGAAACAAGCTACTTATCTAGCCTGCACCTTCGATAATAAGCTTTGTTTCAAGTCACACATTATAAGAAGAGAAAAACTCGGCAACCAGACAGGAAACAAGTTATATCTAGTTTTGAAATACGACTCCAAATTGTCAAGAAAAACAAGGGAAGCAATACTGAAATCAATAATATCTCCTCAATTGAAATTTGGATTAAAAGCTCAGAAGCAGCAAGAAAGCGTATCAATATTGCGTACAATAAATTACGCAGGAAGATTCTCGACATTCCCTGGTACATTCGCGACACAGAAATAACCGCTGCACTGGACGCGCAGGAACCAATTCAGCAAGCAACTACCAATAGGCAAAAGTTAATGTAAAGAACGAAAAACTACAACAACAAAGAAATACAGCAGTTAGCAAATCAAATGTAAAATGTGCAAATGCAAATGTAAAATTCATCAGGGCAGCACTTTACTCCCTGTGCGAACGATGATCTTCAAAATGGCCACAAAATGCGGAGAAATTGGTAAAAACAAAGATAACCAAAAAAAGGAAAACATGATTTAGTAAATTTGCAGAAAGGACATAGAAAAAATGTTTTACAATCTTTTCATTGGCCACTCAAAAATAATTTTTGGGGTATGTCCAAAATTTCTTCGAAGACACTAAGTGGCATCCGAGCGCACTCAGGCATGCAGCATAAGTCCTATAGAAATGTATTTTTGGGGCAAGAAAATTTACAACAACCATCGGTGAGGGAAGGTGAGGGAGTTTTAAATAATGATATATATATATATATATATATATATATATATTATTAATAAAATTATTACGTTTTTAGGAACACTCTGTATATAACGTGTTATAGCAAGTCTTAAAAGCGAATTTCTCTAATCCCATTTGTTTGCGCTAATCTGTATGTTTATGGTTGAAGTCATTAAAAATGATTGACTAAAGAAATATATACATATGAGGTAGGAGGTGTTAAACCCCCTCTTATGCACTTCAACGTTTTTTAGCAGAGAATCATTTTTTTTAAAAGATTATGAAGATCTTAAGATAGTTAAAGATCTTATGCGATATGATCAACGTTGGTTGAAACGGTGTTCCAGTGCGTGTGATGTGAAATAGAATTATTGTTACCGTCTATTGATATTTTCTAGTTTATTGTAAATATAAATTTAGAATATTCTGACACATAAACACAAAGTAAGTCATAAATATAATTTAAATTATGTTTTATTGGTTGAGTGTTAAATTATTTTTATTAATATATGCATTATAATATTGCTAGAGTAGAATAATATATAACTTTATTGATGCTTTATGCCCGCATATGCTTCTGAATACTTAAAACAAAACGAATAAAAATATTGTAGTTTTAAGAATCTATAGACAATTTTAAAATTTTCTAATTCCATTTTCAAAGTTTCGAGTTATAAAATTCTGACTTATCATTTATTATTGCTCTGTTCAATAGTACATTTGGACAAAGACTTTTTCGCAGATCTACAACTGTGCGTTTCTTTGCTAACCGACTGCTTTAAAGAGCTAATGTACTAGTTGAATTACATATACCAGTTATAAGTTCGCATGATCAAAAATAGATAGATCAAGCTTTGGTTTATGTAGGTTTTTCTAACTTTGTATTATTTATGTACTTTTGACAACCAGTATATGGAAAATGGTGTGGGAAACCCATCTACGAATTTTGATATAACAAATCATGTATATGGAAAGAGTGCTAATAAATGACAGCTTGATGGGGTGATGCTGAAAGATATAGTCCTTAGGATATGGCGATGATACAGTATGCATGGAAAGAAATACGTAAGGAGTAATAGGAGTAATAGAAGGAGTGATGAAGTATATGAGGAAGAGGAGACAGGAAGTAAATATTGCAAGATGAATATGATTTATAACGCTTGCTTGTTTTTTTCCCCAGTCTACGCTTGATAGCTGCTGGTTTACTTTTGGACAGGTATTTCTTCCTCTGCGTTTGGATCGCTTATGATGATGATTGGTATGCCTCGGCGGGTCGCGGTTCTTCTAAAAGACTTCTATAACTTCCTAATATGATATGGGCGCCATCCTCTATGATAATGCAACCTTGATAGAGGAAGGAAAAGATATGTGGAAAAGGAGAGATTCAAAATAAACTCAGCATTAATAATATACCCAACTTTATTTGAAAAATCAGTTTAGTAGCGTATGTTTATAAAATATAAACTATTGAACTTTTAAGCGAATAAGCAAAAGATTTATCCCAATAAAATCACAAATAGATTTTTGTTTGATTATCCTAAGTTTATTTCCTTTTACGTACTGTTATTTCTGGTTCCGAATTATTTATATTCATTTTTGTTTTTGGAATAAACTAGTTTCCGTATGGAGGCTAGATCCGAGTCACAACCTGATTTACTTCAACCCTATTCAAACACCGACCATTCTTTTGCTAACGCCCAGGAATAAACCCCTAAAACCGTTATCCCTTTACCAAAATTCTTTACTAAAATGTCTAAGGGTGTTGTTGACTCAGGCCTATTCTCATTCAATAATCCTTTCAAGTCGTCAAATTCCGTTTTACTAACTATACATTCCTTATCAAACCATAATTTTTGAAAGATATCAACAATTCAATAAAGTTCGTTATTGCAAATAAATACTGCCTGCAGCGCACTCTTCACTAGTTTTTCTTCCACAACCGGTAAAATGTTCTTATTTTAAACGTAATGGCTTTGTATTAATAAATGCGACTAAATCATTATTCTATAAATCAGGTATCATATCAATCGAGGTAAAATAAAGTTCACATTATGTAGATCTTGTGTCAGCAACCCTTCTACCTGCACAAATGAGCCCTAATCTTAGATGTACTTGTTTTGATAACCTAAGGTTCCCATCCAAATTAGAAGTATTAATGGTTATTATAAGTCCGTCACTCCGAGCACTACCCCACGTGCTCAAAGTCATTTATTCTCGAAATCTAAATTGCACTACACAAAGTGCTCACAATCATATTTTCAAAATCTGTTTTTTACATTTTCACACAGTCCCTCTGAAATCCCTACTTCATTCATTCTCTTCCGTAATCTTCCTCTTTCCTGTCTATTCATTACGATTATCCCTCTATATACGCATGATTCTCTCCTATTTCCCCTTTTGTACACTGGTAGTATCTCACCCCTCCTCCATTTTTCCGGTACTCTATCTTTTCCCATCCATACTGCATTCATACGCCTTGTTAACGCTTCTATCCCTCTCTCATTCAGTCACTTCCACTCTTCTACTGGCACACCATCCGGTCCCGCTGCGCTTCCTTCCTTTATCTTTCTTATTTCCTGCTTTACTTCTTCTTCCGTAATTTCTGTGCTCTCTTTTTTTCTACCCCCATCTCCCCTTCTCTTTCCTCTTCTATTTTCCCCTTACTTTCCTCCTTTTCTACTTCCTAGCTACACTTTCTCTCCCATTCCTTTACACTTACATTCACCGTTTCTATCATCTGTCCCCCTTTTCCATTCTCTCATATATAATTCCATACCCCTTTCTCCGAACTTATACCTCTTTCGCCGTTTAGGCGCTATCTCTCTTTCCTTCGTTTTGGCGCTATCTCTCTTTCCATCCTCTTTCCATATCTTTCTCACCCTCACATACTCTACACACTGTTCCTTCCCTTCTCTTACCTTCCTTCTCTTACCTGTCTCCTTTTTTTTGCTTCTACCCATGAATGTATAAAAGGGATATATTAAGGAACGAATGATAGGGTGAGAGTGGGAGACAATGTATCGCACGAGTTGAATGTTGAAAGAGGAGTTAGACAAGAACGTCCATTTAGCGGGATGTTGTTTAACTTATACATAGAAGATTTAGTAAAAGTGTTCATGAATGGGCAAGATGGTGGGTTGGTATTTGGTAGAGATAAAGTATGGCCGCTAGGATATGCGGATGATGTCGTAGGAATGGCGACTGATAGGAAAGGAACGAAGAAAAAATGCAAAGAGCTAATAGTTATATAAAAAAGAGGATTACAGATAAACGTGGAAAAGACGAAGATAATGATATGTAAGAAAGGTGGAAGGGAGAGCAGAAGTGATGTATTTGAGATAAATGGAGAGAAACTTGAATGTGTTAAAAAGTATAAGTACTTAGGGTACGTGCTAAGTAGTAACGACTATGTAAGGTGCGCGTGAAGATGGAAGCGAGCATAGCTAGTGTTGCAGCGGAAGGAATGAGTGCTGTGCCGGAGGAGAAGTTTGGTGAATCGTTAAGGATACGAGTGATAATTTTGGATGTTTGTGTAAAAGGTATGATCATGTACGGAGCTGAAGTATGACCAGTTAATGGCAGAGAGAATATTGGGTGAACGCAGACAAGGTACTTAAAAAGAATATTAGGGGTGGATAGATCAACGCTGGGTGAAATTTTCTTACAAGAATTGAACAGGTACAAATGTTGGATGAGTGGATTTAAAAAAGTATGAAATTAAGGTAACGATGGATAAAGAGAGAATGCTCAAAAATGTTTCTTGAGAGGCTATGAACGATGGAAATATGGGAGAAGGTAATTCATGGATAAAAGACAGAAAGTATGCGTTGGGAAGAGTTGGATGGTCGATTAGGAATAATTAATGAGTTGGTAAACGTTAATGACGTAGAGGTGAGAATGAAGGATGTTGAGATGCAAGGAAGTAGCGAAAGAATAATGGAGATGAGATACAAAGAGATAAAGGCAGAGGAAAGAATGCAGGGATATCTGATAGTATAAGTATGAGTTCAGTATGAGAAAATATAAGTATGAGATTTAAGAAAATAGTCCCAAGATTTAGATGTGGTATTGAGGAAAAAGGCAATAGGTTCTGGATGAATGAAGGTGCGAGAAAATGTTTAATATGTGGAAAAAAGAATTAATTGTGGGATTGTTGGGTAAAGGAATGTCAGGGTGTACAATGGAGTGAGGAATAGAACATACTAATGGAAATTGGAGAGTGAGTTGAGGAATCGGAACGGGGGTGTGGTGGTGATTAGAAATATTGTGAAGGTAATGAAGAGGTTAATTTTTAGAGTTAGTCTGTTTATCTAGAGTTAATTTTGGACAATGAGATAGGGTAGATTAATGCGATTAGAGTTAATGGTCTATTTCCTTTATCCTATGTGAAAAGAAAGGTGATTTTCTTATGAAATATATGTTAAGTTATTGTATAATACAATTTTTTTGTTTTTCTTTATGAGAAATGAGGTATTATGAGGTATTTAATATTCCAATAAAGATCTTACTTATTATTATTATACATGAAGAAACCAATTCAATAAATAGTCAATCCAATAGTCATCAGTTCACGTCATCAGTCATCTAATTTCTCCCCTATAAAACTCATGCCCCCCCTAAAAACGTCAACAGTATACTGTTTCCATTTTTGTTCATGGCCTAGGGGAGCATGTGCCCCACCTAGACAAACACACTAACTACGTCAATGACAAATCAATCAAATAATAAAAAACACCTCACTATTTTCATATCTCACAAGGATTTCTCACAAGTGATGACCTCTGCTATATAACTAACGATCAACCCCGTATTGGATATGTTTCTTTACTAGCCAGTAGCGAACCAAAAGATCTTTCTAAATCTGAACTCAATTTCAATAGACCAATTTGAAAGGGTGTAAAAAACTTTCCCATGAAATGTCTTTCATAAATAAAATTTCTTTGTTCACAAAAGATGAATCATTAAAGTATTCCTAATTGAATTTGTGAGTTGCGCCAATCAGCGGCATGTTTTCCCTTAAATAAGTTACATAATTAATAGGCGCGTCATTTTACTGTACGATTACGCATTAGTACCGCATTATGACGTCAATTTCTTTTGAAATGACCTTATAGTCATCGTTCAAATCGGTTATTTCACATAACCATGGACGAAAGAATTCTAGCGTAAATTATATTGAAATGACACTATGCATTTGTTATCTTTTATTATGTAAAACATTTTTTTCATTTCTCATCATTCAAGATGTCAGTAGGTAAAGGGCCAGCGGTGTTCGACAGACGCAGATAGACAGACTTCGATGTCTCAACGCACCTGGCGAAGCACACGCACCATAGACGAGACGGCTGGGCCGAGGATAGCGTGGGAAGTAATAGAGGATGGTACAGGGAAGGGTAGATATGGGTAAGGTGAGGAAGATAGGGGAAGAAAGTAAGGTAAGGGGAACAGTAGGGATAATAGAAGTGCGGATTGTTAATAGGGGTAAGTTGGGTTAATAGGAGTAAGTAGAGATAATAGTGATAAGTAGGGATAATAGGGGTAATATGGATGTGTTGGGCTACTAGGGGTGATTGAGATAATAAGGATTAGCAGGGATAATAGGGATAAGTAGGGATAAGGGGAGAAACGGGACGGTAGGAGAAGGGGAAATATATGAATTATATCATCTAGAATATAATGATCCATTTTGCCAGAGTAATGATCCATTTTAGGAGATAGTTCTAGATACAATTTTACATACAAGTGACGCATTTAGAACGTTATTTTTTTCTCGAATTTTTCCATGAACAAAATATCTATTTCTAATTTACATGCAAATTCATGTCTTTTAATAAAACAGAAGAACACAAGTGATTAAATTACAAGTCATATCGTATTAACTTTTTATCTTTCATATACCATATAGGTATGTATTACTTATAGGTATATGAAAGATATAGGATTCATGTTTTGACAATTTTCTCTCTTTGACCTTAGTACGTCTCTGGTATTGAAATTACTAAAATTCGTTAATACGCAATTCAATGTTAATACAAACTTTTATTTTCTTGACATACAACAGTTTTAATTATATGAGCTCTTAAAATTTTTAATCAAAATGGCTTAGTATGTAATTACTGCACTAAGCTATCGATGTGTTCGAATTCCGGTCTGTTGGTTATAAGAACTTTAATGAATTTCCCTAGATTATATGTTTTTTACACTACACCATTTTATTTTCAATGTTTCCTGCATAGAGAGAACCTATTATTGTATATCCTTTTTTTTTATTTCTAACTGCAATTGCATTTGTTTTGCTAGTTATACGTTTCAATATATTCCGTTATATTACACAATTAAACTGGATTTGGATCAATATTTAAGTTTTTTTTTATTACTTCCTTCTTTAAGGATGCTTTCAAGATAGTTTTACCGATGAAATTATATTATAATTCTTTGTTACAAATGGCAAAAAGATTTAATTACGACAACAATTGTGTTTCTTGGTAGCAGGGTTATCAACGCATTCTCAAGAAAAAAGTTGAAGTTAGTTGAAAGTTTATTAATTCGCTAAGCTTTAATACCAATTGTCTGAGTTTGCTGCAACTTATTAGAATAGGATTTATTATAAATGAATGGTGATAATCGGGCATGTTATTTTTGACGAGCTATATATGGTATACAATAAATTTAATTGTAAGGCTAAATATTTACGACGTCTTCATTTCCAGTTAGAAAAAAATGCAAAGATAAAATTTAGCGAACTAATGTCTTAGGAAAGATTTGATTTTCTTACTAAGAAATGATCTTCTGTTAAGCCGGTGATGATATGTGCTAATATGTGCTGATATCTGGATTTGGGAATGATGATCTGGCGATGTTGAAGGAAAAAGACGTTGACGGGCGAAGTGAGCGAATGGAGACGGTCTGCGCATGACGGAGGACGAATACTGGATGTGGACGGCAAATTGGTTGCCTGGCGGGGACGACCCGTAGCGACGATGATGCTTTGATGAGGACGATTCTTTGGCGCGTTTAGCTCACTGATAAGGCTGACAGAGATTGACACAATGGCGAGGCTGACTCATTAGCGAGGTTCTCTCCCTGGCGGGGCTGACATATTGGCGAGGCTGTGTTTGTGAACGTATCAATTGGCTTCTTCGACTCTGGTCTTCTCTCGGTTTGATCGTCGACGGAGATACATGGAAGGGATTTGGAATATGGTGGTGCAAGAGCAAAGATTGGATATTTGATGAGAGGCTCAAAAGATTCAGCCGAAGAATTAAAGCATACAAATTGTATATACCTGACTTGCTGGCATAGAAATTTTGTTACTGACTTTGTAAGATTTTAATTTAATTTTTATAGTTGAGAAATTATATTATTATCTGTTATTCTCTTCTGTCTTTCTCTGTTTAGTGCACGAGAAGACAGGCGCTGCGTGGCTTGCGACATGACTATCTCTCCTCCCTCTGCGTGCAATGTAATACGAACGCTACTTGGTTTTATGCATTGCCTCTTTCTCTCTCTCTTCTCCCTCTGCGAATGCCTTGTGGTTACCGATTGTAGTTGACATCTCTCTAGACGCAGAGTTCAATGGCTGCTTCTGCGAAATTATCTGGATATAAAGCATCGCAAATTCTTTCGTCGTTTAAATTGTTTTAATTAAATACCAATTCTTGATTTATTCAATTATCGATTTATTTATTTAATTGATGGTTTTTCGGTAAAATTAATTTTTTTTGTGTTACGTAGGAAGTGGAGAATCTTCAAAAGAGGAAGGATGCCCGGTGCATCCAACAACTGTGGGATTTTTACCCACTA
>WYDF02302412.1:0-15503 GCA_009867245.2 Adranes taylori
ATGAGAGGCAGAAATGTGGAAGAAGGCCTCTGGACGGACCGAGACAAGTGGAGAAGGGGGATCGAAAGACGTAGAACATTTTAAATCGATGAATATATATATTACTCAAACACAGAATACACATGTCATATAATGCCTCTACCGCTTCATCCACTGATAATTCAATACTAGATGGAAAACTATTGATATTAGTGTAATCAAAGCACGCCAGTCAAGTAAAATATCAGTCGAGTTGAGACATTTAACCGAATCCACACCATTATAGCTATGTTAGATAATACTGAATATGCATTATTATGAGAGGATTTGGGTAACAACATATCATCTTCAACAGAGCATTTGGAGCATTTGGTTCCGCGGTGACTTGTTTCAAATTGAGATACGAGAACGTTTCTCTTACTGAAACTGCCGGCGAGTTGCCTGGATATATCGTAGAGACACCAATATTATCATTGGACCATTTGGCTTCATGCAAATCACCAATTGTAATAAAATTAGATTCCGGATATTCCTGAAATCTGTCCTCGACTATCTTACAATGACTTATAAATTTTGCTAAAGGCGATGATAAAGAAATATAAACTACATCAATAATTACGCTGTGGTGGAGATTATTGATTACTATAAATAATTGCCCAACATTTTCAAGTTTAAATTTTAACATTCTAGTGTACAGCGTCTTCTTGATTACCATAATTTCGTCTTTTCTTTTAATTTTTTGTGTACATATTTCGCTATTTGATGTGTGAGGAGTATAAGGAACTTCCTTTTTTATTCTGAGCGTATAATATGCAACTTATACAGTTAACTTGGTCAGTCTGACAATTTTGGTCCGCGTTTACAGCGTGTTTCTCATGCAATTACTAGCTTTATGCCCTTAGCCGTTGCAGCGATAACATTGGTTTAGACTCATATCTTCGTAAACATTATGTTAGGACCAACCTAGGTATATGTTATTATTAATTAATTCCTTAAAGAATTACCTATCACTTCGAAGTAGTAATAAAGGTTCTTCATGTAAACTCTTTGTTATATCGTATTCACCAGCTTCCATTTTCCTGGACTAAATGGTAGATTGTCCTAAAGATTTTACGCTTCCCTGTATCCTATACTTTTTTTTGTGAACCCCTATGGATGACAATGGGTCTAATTATTATTGTTCGATAGATCCTCTTTTTGTTTTTACGAGAAATCGTTCATGACTTGAGTAGGAGGCTGCAATAGCATTGATATTCGTGAGCAATTCTTTTCCGAATTTATTATTATCTTTGGTGAGTCTAGATCCCACGTTATTGCTGGGGCGTGGTTACGCATCTTCTTCTTGAAGTGCCTATCCTCTGTGGATGTTGGCTATCACATTGGTCCAAATTATTTTATTCACTGCCGCTCTGAATAAAGCTGTCGATGTCATTCTAGTTCATGTTCGTAAATTTCGCAGCCACGATATTCGTCTTCGTCCTGTTGACCTTCGCATGCGCAGCAGAAATAACCTTGATCTCTGACCTGAATAAAATGGACTTTGAACCGGACAGAACTAGCCATCTCTTCTACTAGCACAGTATCTACATAAAAATTATAAAGTACCTGCTTTGTTTACTAATTTTATGTAATTTAATTGTTTTAAATTAATGTAATATTTTTATGTTTGTGCTTTCTGATAATAGTTGAAACTTTTAATGGTAAGATGTTTTTATAGCATGTGTAGTATTATTACGAAATCATAGTAAATATAAGACAATGATAAAAAAAAATCTAATTACTTTATTTAAATTTCAGGCTATTTGTAAGGATGCGGATTCAAAACGTGACGATATGAAGAATTTGGTACAAACGTTGGACTTCCTCTTATCTCATTGTCCTGAAGATGAGGCCGTTTTTGAGCAACACCGATTAGAAAATTTAATAACGCGCTATAGAAACCTAATCCCTACTTTAGAACTCACTGTGATCAAAACGGATGTACTATCAAGATGCTATACTTATCGACGCGAGGTTCGAGAAGTTTGCTTGCTACTTAGACGCGTAAAAGAACAATACATTGAACATCCTCAACCAGAGAGTATAGAAAACATTGACCATTTGATTCAAGTACAAGAGAGAGCAGTTGCTCAATTAGATGTACAAAGACCAAATATAATGTCGATGCTTCAACGTGGTAAAGATTTATCAAAAGATATTCATGCTCCTGATTTCATTAAAGTAGAAGTACAATCGTTGGAGCAGAACTGGAATGAAACATTTTCTGAAACAACTAATAATCTAGAAAGTCTTAAAACTAATCAAGCTTCTTGGAATAATTATAATAGTCTAAAATCAGAAATTACAGACCTATTAAGCAAGGCGGATGTTGAGTTAAAGAAATTGTCACCAGGCCAATATACTTCAAGCAATGTTGGCAATGAATTAAGATCAATGCAGCTTATTTTAATCCGATTGAGAGAAACTGCTGAAGATTTGTTGAAAAAGCTACGTAATATTTATAATAAGTTAGCCTCATCGGATATTATGAAAGTTGATTTGGAAAATGAAATAAAATTGATGGAAAATAGAATAGAAACAACTACGTATCAAGTACAAGAACGTGTTGTATATTTAGAAGATATACACACTAAATGGAATGATTTTGAAAAGAAATTAGCTGAAATGCAACGTTGGACTTCAGAAAGTGCTCCACAATTGTTATCAGCCACTTATGAAGAATCAGTAACTCCACAAGATCGCAAACAAAGAGCTAGTCAGCTTCAAAAAGAAATGGTTCATAAAGTTCAAATACTTGAAACCTTACAAAGTTCGATAAATGATCTTATGCCGCAAACTCCAGGACAAGCACAAAGTATGGAACTGCAAAAAATTAAAGGCGAAGTTCTTGATCTTGAAAACAAAGTTACAGCTATGAAAATAAATGCAGATACACAAGCTGTCGTTATAAGTCATAATATAGAAAAACTGGAACTGTATGAAAATCAGATAAAAGAAATTAAGCCATGGATTGAAAATGCAGAACGCTCAATTACAGTTGAACTAAAACATCCTACCAATATTGAAGCAGCGATAAACATGAAAGTGAGCCAAGAGAGGTATATTAAAGAATATGATGTGAATTTAAAGAAATTACAAGGAATTCACGGCATTTGCGAAGAGATCCAATTAAAAACAACTGCACCAGAAGATTTTGAAGCACTGAAAGTGAAATTTTCTGTAGTTAAAACAGCATTAGCGCAATCCGGCACAAAATTGGAGAAATTGATTGCAACATGGAATGAATTTGATGACAATGCGAAGAAAATTGAAAATTGGATCAATCTAGAAGAACAACAAATAGCAGAGAAAGTGATCAATCTTTCGACTCCTAATACAGAAAAATTAGAAAAACAATTAGCATTTTTGAAAATTTGCAATAACGAAATATCTGCGCAACAAGTGGAATTAATTCCTTTGACGCAAAGCTCCGATGCATTGGTGCAAGGTTTTGATGCAGCTGGAGCAGAACAAGTCAGGAATAGAGTTCAAGCATTGAAAGCAAATATGAGTAATTTAGCTGATAGCGTCAGAGGCAAGATTAATGAAGTATCTGATGCTATTTTAACAAGAAACGAATTTACCACGAAAATGATTGAATTTAATACTTGGGCTCAAGGCATCAAGGCTAATATTGATAATATTGATGAAATACGTCCGGATAAAATAGATAACGCATCTATAACCCTACATACTCTAAGTCAAGAATATTTTGAGAAAAAGCCTTTATTTGTAGAAATCTATAATGAAGTAAAGAATATTTCTTTATTATCTCCAGCTGCAGAAAGTCAACATTTGAATCAGGATTATTCAGAATTAGTTAATAATTATCAAATTATCGAAACCAAAATTAATCAGAAGAAACAAGCTTTAGAAATATGGTCGGAATTTTTATATTGGATGAATGATGCAGATCAACATTTACAGCACGCAAAAACTAATTTAGATACTCAGATAATGAAACCTGAAGAACTACTCCATGTAGCTAATGAAATTGATCATATTATTGAGCAAATTATTACTAAGAAAGATGTGATAAAAGAGATTGATAGTTTACCCATAAAATTAATTGATAATAATGGTAAACCGAAAACATCAAATCAATTTTTAAGAGAATTAGAAGTCAAAGCTATTAATTTGAAATCTGTTTTGCAACAGCAAGTTAATAATGTCCAGCAAATTAAATTGCACTGGGCAAGATTTGAAGAATTAGAAAAAAATCTGCAAAACAATTTAGATGACATTAAAGATAGATTAAATCAAATTGAAGCTAATATTGAAAATCCGGAAGAATTAAATATTGTTCTTAATAAAATCAATGCTCTTCAACAAGACTTCCAGAACTATGCTCTGATGAAGGATAGATTTAGGAAAGAAGGTCAAGATCTTATGAAAGCTGACGTTCAAAACATTACAAAAGTGCAAAATATTTTTACAACAATGGAGACAAATTTTGGTGATATTGAAGATTTACTAAAAGATCATAAGAATCATTTCTCTGATTTAATTCTATCATGGAACGATCTTCATGATCATATTGATAAAATTAATAATGAGCTAAAAATTATTAAGAATGTTTGTGCTAATTTGCCTTTAGCTAACGATCTGATACAATGTAATTTAAATGAAGAAAAATCTAAACATAGTTTGGATAGTTTGAAGAAATTAAAGAGTAATTTAGAGAAGCTTGATGCGAAAGCGGAAAATATTATTGTAAATTCACAGAATATACCAAATTTGCACCCAATATTGAAAACTGATTTGAAACATGTTCGAGGTGATTGGGGTAAAGCGTATGAAACTATTTTAAAATTAGTACAGTCAACGGAATCGCAAACAATGATATGGAAAAATATAGATGAAACAAAAACCAAATTGTTGCATTGGTTGAATGATCAAAATAATCATCTAGCCGAATGTATTAAAAAGCCGAATGATGTTGCTACAGGAAAAGCCATGCTTATAAAATATCGAGAAGAAATGCCATCGTATTTAAGTTTAAAACAAAGCATTCCTATTAAGCATAAACAATTATTGGATATATCTCAAGCTTCAGAAATATCAACTCTTACAGTTTTGGAAAAATTGCTAACGGATCAATTTGCTGAAGTGAAAAATAATGCTGATAGATTAGAACAGCTTATAACAAATTTTGGTGAAAAAGAAGTTAATTTAAAAGCGGGAATTAAAGTTTTGAATAATAAAATTAACGGTATTCGTGAAGAGATCTTAAAATGCGAAGACTTAACTGGTGATAACGATAAGATCGTTGAGCGTATATTAAATCTTCAAAGTCTTCGAGGCAATTTAAGTAAATGTGAGAATGAAATTGATACAATCAGTAAACAAATTGATGAATTTAAAATGCTTTATCCAAATCTAGCTGAAAGTAATTTATGCGCCGAGCAAGGAAATTTAAAGAAACGTTTGAATGGTGTCATGCAACAAGCTACGAAAACGGAAAATCTTTTGGTCACATTCCTAAAAAAAAATCATAATGAGAAAGTTTTATCGCTTAGAAGACTTTTTGAAGCGCATAAAGAGAAAATTCTTTGGTGTAAACCTGAAACTCACAGCGATAAATATAATTTGGAAGTGAAGCTAAATGCTTTAGTGCCCGTCCATAATGCCATTGAAAGTTGTTTATCTAAGAAAAATGAATTAGAAGAAACGATTAAGCAACTTCAGAAAATTGGATCACCGGAATCAATTAAATTATTAACAGCTGAAAAAGAACAATTATTTTCGGAGTTAAAAGATTTAGAAACGAATTATGCTGTAACTAAACATTTATTGGAGCAAAATATATCTTTGCATAAAAAATATGAAGAATTATCTGAATATTTGATAAACTGGTTAAAGGAGATAGAAAATAATGCTAGGAAAGAATCATTAGGTCCAATAAATCTGGAAGAAATCGATACAAAAATTCAGGAGATTGAGGGATTAGTAAAGGAAATGTCGCAAATGGAACCAACTTATAAGAATATTGAAGAGATAGTTAATCAAATAATGCAATCATTTCCTGAATCTAGAACAGGCCAATACGTACAACATTTAAATTCCAGATGGCATGCAGTTTCTAAATTTTTTAAAACTTACATTGATAAATTAAAGGAATTGCAATTACTACATAAAACTTATAAAGAAAATATTAAAGCTGTAGAAAATTGGTTAAATAATGCTACCCAAAATATTCAATCATTTAGAGAAACAAATCTCAAACCTAATGAAAATAATCTGGATAATTTAAAAATGTTTGCTGCCAATAAGGAACAAGGACAGAAATTGTTGAATAAGGCAACCGAATCTGGTGAAGCATTATTTCCAGGAATTACATTGGAAAATCGTGAAGAAATACGTTTGGAATTAAGAAGTCTAAGAGAAAACTGTGATGCAATCAATGAGGAAGTAGCAAATATGACGAAAGAAATTGAAAGTAAAATTCTACAACGACATTCCGCTCAAGATAATATTTTACAGATCAAACAATGGTTGGAAAATTGCCACGAAAAATGTAATGGTGAAATTAAACTAAATGCTACTTTACCAGAAAAGAAGAAAACTCTAGAAGCATGTAAAAACCTTTTACAAGATATAGTTTTACATAAAAATGTTTTAGATCAATTGAAAGTGAAAATTAAGCGACTAAGTGATGCAGAAACCGCTGAAGAACTTGATACGATTGTAGGAAATTATGATGGAGTTTTAGAGAAAGCTAAAATCAATTTTAAATTATCTGAAACCTATGTCAATAAACATGAAGATTATAATAATGTTATAAGTAAATGTAAAGATTGGTTGACTGCTTTAACATCTGAGGCTGCTATTTTAGTGGATGAAACATCTTCTGAACCAATTGAAACAAGATTGAGTATAATTGAAAATTTATTAGCGCAAAAACCCGAAGGTGATAAGATTATAGATTCCTGTAGAAAACAAATGGATGTGGTTTTGAAACAAACAGCACCGGAAGGACAAACTGCATTATTAAATGCTTTTGATGAGAATAAAGCTAATTGGGAAAAGTTTTTAGCAATGTGTTCAAATGCTCAAACAAAAATTAATGAAATACATGATAAATATCTAATATTTGATGGGAAGCTTGATGATTTGGAGCAATGGTTGAAGCCAAAGGAACACTTTATTAAAGATCAAAGTTTAAAGGGATCTTCTGATACCAAATTAGTGCATTTAGATAAGTTAAAAGCATTAGAAGGGGAAATTTTGAATAAATTAAAAGAGTTCAATGATTTAACTGAATTAGTATCTGGTTTTGAGGTGGGATCAGATTTAAATAACAAAGCATCACAACTAATTACACGATATGAATATTTGAAAAAGAATATCAAGGAAGGTATCAATAAATATCTGAATTTCCATAAGGAACATACAAATTTTAATACCAATTATTCAGAATTTTTAAAATGGTTAACAGATAATGGCGACGAATTGCAGAAGATTAGTCAGGTTGCGGGTGATATTGACCTATTAGAAAATAGACTAAAGAAACTGAAAGATATGCTAAATTCCAAATTTAATAAAAGTGAAGATTTTGATGATCTAATTAATACAGGTGAAAAATTATACTCACAAACGTCCCCAGAAGGAAGGGAAATAATTCGCCAACAATTACGTAATTTACGAACAATTTGGGAAACATATGGAGATGATTTACAAAATAGTTTGAATAAACTTGAATTATGTCTTCAGCATTTCGGAGATTTTGCTACAACCAAAGTAGAATTAACTAATTGGTTACAAGAGATTGAAAAAGCCATGCAACAGAATATTGATTTGAAGTCCACCTTGCAGGAAAAAAGAGCTCAATTAGATAATCACAAATTGACGCATCAAGAAATTTTATCGCACGCCGCAATGATTAATTCCGTATGCGATAAAGCTCAAGAATTAGTCGTACAAACTCAGGATAAAAATCTTGAAAATTATCTGGAATCTGTAAAAACCTTATTCGAGAATATCGTTCAAAAATCGGAAACCTTATTAAAAGATTTAATTGGCAATGTTGAGGAGCATGTTAAATATAATAATATGGTTTCGAATTTAAAAGAATGGCTAAATAAAGAGGTTGCAAAAGTCAATAATCTCGATGATGCGACCGGTGATAAAATTGATCTATTTAAGCGTGTGGAAATACTTAAAGATATTAAAAATGCGAATGGATTAGGTAGAAAAATGATGGACGGGATAAGAAATGAGTTTAGTTGTGTCGCAAAGAAGACGGCACCACCAGGTATAGAAATATTGAAGAAAGAAATGGAACATTTGGATTCTTTATTTAAGGAACATCTCGAAAGACTAGGTTAGTTTATATGGAGCATTCCATGTCAAATTGTATATTATAATTTACGAAAAATGATCGGTTTTTATATTTATTATTAAACGTACTCGTAAAACTTTTTACTTTCAGTATATGAAAATGAATTAACGGAAACGTTCACGATTATTGTTTTTGTCACTAACAAAGCATTTTTTTTTTATAGATTCCATTATGAACAAGTTGGAAAAGTTTGCTAACGACTGGAAACAATTTGAATTAGATGTAGATACTTTAAACGAATGGTTCAAAACTATTGAAGCAGCACTACGCGATCAACCTCTACAGAACAGTTTGGAAGATAAGAGGCAGCAGTTAGCGATCGTAAATAAACGCAAAGATGAGATTGCTACTAAAGAGAAGGAAATCGATGCATTTGCTGATAAGAATCATGCCTTTATGCAAACAACTGGATCGCAGAAACTTAAACATATTGTATCTGCGTTTACTGGTCGTTATCAGACGTTACAAGGTCTTGCCAAAGATTGTGTTAGCAGATGGAAGAATATTGTTGAAGATCACGGGACATATAAGAATGATTTAACGAGTTTACGAAGCTGGTTGGGACAACTTGAAGAGCAATTAAATGCTGTTCAGCAGAAAGATACAGAAGTTGGGAACGATGGCAATAAATTACAAATTCTATTAACCGAAAAAGATCTTGGCAGTTCTAAAATAGATAAGTTAATAATTATGGGTGAACGTTTATATCCTGATACTGCGGCCCAAGGACGCGATGTAATACGAAATGAATTAAAAGCTGTACGCGAAAGATGGGACCGATTAGATGAAGGTAAATTATGTGTTTCTAATCCCATTTATACGAAGGATACCTTTTATATTTCGGAATTAGGGAACAGAAACAAATAGTTATCATCGAATATTCTCCATTTAGATCAATACGCTTTTGCATTCGTTTAAATCAGTTTTCGAAGCACATTTTTCACTCCGATTGAGAAATCTCCGAAACAGGCATTTTGAACGCATCAACCGCTTCTACAGGTGTCGCAAACTGTTGATCTCGAAATTTATTTTTGATGTGCGGGAATTAAAAGAAGTTATTGGGTGCCAAATCAGGACTAAATCCACGTGTTGTGTGTTCGAGCTCATGATTCATCTTCGGCGGTTAGTTTTTCTCATTTCTCTAAAAACTTCTAGTAAACAAATTATTGTGTAACAATCAGAAAAGCTAGGCGAACCGTTTGCTCTAAAGTGCTTCGTGCGCGAACAAGTTTTGTTGGATTTAGCTCGTCTCGAGTACCCCCACCCAGTCGACTGCGGTTTATTTGCGCCCTCATACTCTTAGATCCACGATGTTTTGAAGCATCACGATTATATTTTGTGACCATTTCTTTCGACCAATTGACACGAGCCTCTTTTTGAGCAATTGTCAAATTATGTCGGATTCGACGCGAGCCGACACCTCTTTATCTTCTTGACGACCAAATCTTTATGCAATATTAAATGTATTCTGATCCTACGAATGTTCAAGGATAGCTCCTCAATCTCACCACAAGTCGCATGACGATCTTCCAGTATCAGTTCGCGCACAGCATCAATCAGTGGTTGCCGGAAGAACAACCGATTTTGGACGACCTTCACGAATTTCGTTGTTGACGAAACTACAGTCACGACTGAATTCAGTAAAACATCGATAAACACTGGTCCTTAATTTCAACACTGGCCCCTAGTTCAATTAAAAAAATAATTGCACGAAAATGTTCACAATTTAATTCCATTTTTGGCCGAGATGATTTTTTCCAATTACAGTAAACAACACAAACGCATAATAGGTTAAAACAGTACTGCGCAACCAGCGGGGGGGGGGGCGGGGCAATTCGTTTGCACTTTCGAAACAAAAATCCATTTAACGACGTAAATTCCACTTACTAATTCATTTCATTATTTCCTTAAGCTATTTTAGCAGAAAGGACCCGTTGAAGACGTTTTCACATTAACTCCACAAAATTATCCCACATATTCTTGATTTTATCATTATTTTTAAACACACTTAACAGCACGTGCTATATTAAGTTCCAAAATCTCAATCAAGAGATCACAGAGAGATCCTCAATCGAAAGATCACAACTAATGCTAAGGTGATCACTTGCATTTTGAAACCAGTCAAACTGCTATCTTACTGTCAAGATTGAACAGTTAAATCACCTCAAGGCAGATATAAATGGTTTCACGCGGCTCTAGACATAAATGGGAATCACATAGCAGCTTATACCATTTAATTTGTATACTATAGTAAGAGGCAAAAGTTTATTTGTTCAAATCGACTAAATTTTGCTTGGACGTCTTAAGTAAGACGTCAAAATTTATCAGTTTTTCTAGCTGTTCCACACAGTTTACAATGCGTCCACCATTTTCACCCGCTACTCTAAGAAAATGTCGTTTCCTTTAATGTAATGGTTTCCAAACACTTTTATACAATATTTCGCTCATTTTCTAACATCAGACTTTTGGGTTTCGTTATAAACAAAAATAGAAAGCGCAAGTATTTATTGGTTTCCTTATGAAATTCAACAATCATACACACACAGTTAATATCGGAACAACTACAAAAATTAAGGTACTACTAAATCCTAAAAGCTGCTAAAAAAGTAGATGGACTAGTATTGTGTCATTTAGTCCATTGCCATATGCTTTTATTTGCAACTGCCCCGAATAGTAACTAAATTACCATCTTAGCTAATATCGCATCCAACTATGTTGAATTCAAATAAAATTATGTAAATATTTATATTATTTCACGGTGTTTTTTTTTCTTAGGAAGTCAAAGTTCCCAAAGATAACTATTGAATTTAAGGTTTTCTTTTTTGAAGGTATAAAAGAAGAACAAAAACAAATAGAAAGCCAATCTGCACAACTTTCATCTTATCAAGAAATATTTGCACAAGTCTTGGCGTGGTTAGATACAATAGAAAAGAATATACAACCAGAAGCCTCACAATGGACCAATGCTCAAGAAGTTAAAGCCAAATTATTAAAATACAAAACGATTATGCAAGAAATTTTGTCGCATAAAAGAATTATCGACGGTAAATATTTATTATCTGTTCAAAAAAAAAAAATAACAAGACATTTCTAGTTTAAACAAGATTAAAATTTTGCGTTACCAATTTTGCCATTACTTTCCTGTAAATCATAAAAAAATTAATGAATAATATTAATTTTTTTAAATATTATCAAACTGAAAAAGTGCTAGAAAATTCGTATAATGTAGTTAAAATTTCATTTCAGTTCTCAACAAGTAAAATCTTTCAATTTATAATTCTCATTATTTTGAAATAAACCAATACTTATTTAGGGTGTATCCTGATTAGATTTTGTTTGTACTCGATGGACCAGTAATGATATTAGGCCCAATAATCATACATGCGAGCACGTTAGATGGTACAATAACTAATTCATAGACTGTAATCTAGCACTTACTCCTTAGTAGAAAATAGCCTTGATCTGCGAGCGAATTTCTTGATTGTGTAGTATCCAATGACACTGCTGATGGAAGGAAAGACATGAAGGAAGATAGGAAATTCATTCGCACTAATGTTTACCGATTGGAAACTACTAATTTCTACTATATATCTATTTTTTGTACTACTGACTTATTTTAAATCGGCAAAATAATCGCAATATAGGCAACCCACTCTACAATGATACATGGGATGTATATCTGTAATCGAGCCATTGAAATATTTTACAGAGAGATTAACTTATGTAAATTGAAATTATAATTCACTAACCTAAATTGAAACAATAAGTAACTAGCCTAAATAGTTTTCATGTAATTTAATATTACAGATTTGACTGACTTTGCAGACAACCCGAATATGTATTTCATATTTTGTTATAAGATTTCATTACGCATTAGAAGATTTAAGAAAAGTATTAAAAACACACCACTTAAGTCACAAGTTGTCTAATTACAATCAACTTTTATTTCCTGTCTTACAGCACAGATAATATTAATGTGATAAGAGAATTCCTCCTAGGCGTGTATTAGCATATCACAATCTTCTCAGTTGATCGTTGTTATTATTCGATGTTTAAGTTTATCGAGGTTAGTGGTTAGAGATGGAAGCTAAATAAACCTGATCCTCTACATAGCCACAAACAATTACACATGAATAATGGGTGAAGCCTGTGAATCTTTCAGGCCAAGAACGAAAAGCTTAGTCCTTGCAAGTCCTTGGGCGACCTTCCAAACCAATCCATCGGTGGGACATTTTTTCATTAAAAAAAGTTCTAACTAACAGTCATCATTGGGGCGATACTCTATCTTGTTTAAAAATGAATCTACGAGGGTGGTTTGACATAAATCAAGCCTTCGATAGATAGCATCACGTGACCACGAACGCCAAATTGGTTTTGAAATCTGCCAACCAATACATGACGTCTGTGACAATTTGAAGTAAAAAGAACAATTAATTTGGTTTTTACAGCCGTCGCAAGCAAGCAACTTTTGTGTTTTGTGAAAAATGAAAAGGGTCGAATATAGTTCAGTGATTGAGTTCCTTCACAAAAAACGGAAAAACAATACAGAAATCAAAGCAGTACTGGATGCTGTTTATGGTGAACCTACACCGTCACTAGTAACAGTTAAATTTTGGGAAGCTGAATTTGTTCGTGGTCGTACGAGTGTTTTTGATGATGACCGCCCAGGGCCCTCAAATATTGTCACTACACCAGAAATCCTCAACAAAATCTATGACATGATTATGGCAAACCATCGACTCAACATCCATGAGCTAGCAGAGGCTGCAAATTATATCAACTAAGCGTGTACATGCCATCATACACAAACATTTGGATATGAAAAACCTATCCGCGCGATCGGTGCCGTGTTTACTCACTATCGATCAAAAATGCACACGTATGACGGATTTACGAAGTTTTAGGCGAAGATAAAACGTGACCCGAAGGATTTTTTCATCGATACGCCACTGCTGATCACATGTGGGTCCATTACCATTACTACACGCCGGAGAAAAGAAACAGTCAAAGTAGTGGAGAAAAAGCGGCGAAGGCGCACCGAAGAAAGCAAAGACAACCAGATCGACCGGTAAGGTAATGGCGTAATGTTTTTTGGAATGCGAAAGCCATTATTCTTATTGATTACTTGGCAAAAGGTAAAACTATAACTGGCTACATACCATTATTGGACCGTTTCGACGCCGATTTCAAGAAAAAGTGTCCTGGTTTGGCTCGCAAAAAAAAGTTCTCTTCTATCATGACAGCGCATCCTCTCATGTAGCGATCTTCATGCAGGAAAAATTGAACCAATTAGGCTACAAACTGATAGACCACCCGCCGTGTTCACCAGATCTAGCCCCTTGTGAGTTCTTCCTGTTCCCAAACCTAAAAATAATCGCTCGGAGAGCGCTATTTTGCAACAAACGATGAAATGATGCACGAAACTTCCCATTATTTGGAAGAACTCGAGCAAAATTATTTTTCGGAAGGAATGTAGAAGTTGGAAAGTCGTCTTGAAAAGTATATTGCCTTAAAAGAGGACTATGTTGAAAAATAAATGATAAAAAAACAAAAATCGTGCGTTTTATTACTTAGGCTAGATTTCCGTCAAAACATCCTCGAATTTGCAGTGAAGTGGCAGAATATTGATATAGGTTTGTTCTATTATGGTGTTTCCTTCAAAGGAAAGGAGACCTAGCTCTGAGACATAACGCAGTAGTGATTCATTTTAGAGGAATCTGTTTCATGCTCAACTGTTTCATGTGGGTGCTGTGTTTCCTAAATACGCACATTTTGACCATTGACTGTACGGCTCAAGGTGTACGAGAAAAGTCGCTTCATTTTTACAAATTAAACGTAAAACGAAAGTTTCATCTTCTATCGTCTCCACCATTGAATCTCAAAATGCGCTTCTTTCTTTTGTAGTCGCAATCTGTATGGTTTCAAATGTAGACGTTTTATTAATAGGCATCAGATATCACAAACTCGCAGCTTGTCCGATTTGTTGATTTCCACTTCTCTTAAACGCTACACATATTCTCGCCACTTGATGCTTCGAGATACAGACACCTACTCTCTTGAAACTGTCGAAATCGCCATCTTGAGAGGGGTGGAGTAATTTTGAAGTGCTCTCGAAAAACAAACTGATTTTGTTTTGCGAATTCGAGAATGTAGAACGCCATTTGCCGAGGACACATTATTACCAAGGTAAACGAACAACGTTACATTGATGGAAAAATAATATAAGTACATCGTTCCTTACGCATTCAAAACTTTCATAACTTCTCCTTGAATTGATTCATTTCATAATGATGCTTGAGAACTGAAGCAATGCGGCAAGAAATATCAGTTCATTCTTTATGAATTATCTTGTATAAAGAATGAAAATTAAAATCCATCGAAGAAAACCGTTTCGAAAAAAATTAAATTAGTTTATATTATTTAAACAATAAAATTAATTGTATTAAGTTTATTCTTTTTATATTAAATTTCAAATTTCTACATCTAATCATTTATATTAATTCTGTTTGAAACCATCTAGGTTTAAAGGAACGCGGTGCAACTTTAATCAAGTTAACTCTAAATAAAGAAAAAGTCGGCGAGATAGAGCAAAATTTGTCGTCCATAACTAATCGTTATCAGAAACTTATAGAAAATGGACAAGCTATTATCAAAAAGATCGAGGCTGCACTAGACATCTATCAACAGTTTTATGAACTTCAGAAATCTTGCCAGACGCAACAGAAACAACTTTGGGACAAACTATCTACATTATCCGAATTTGGCGGCAATAAGGAAATGATTCAGGAGCGCATTAATAAAATATCGCATTTAGAAAATAATCTCACTGATAACAATAGTAGATTATTAGAACTGAATGATTTTGCAGCCAATAAACTTGGTATTCTACCAGTTCGTGCTCAAGACGTAATGAATAAAGATGTAACAAATCTGAAATTGGATGCTGAAAGGTTTGCTAATGCGCTCAATGATTTGTTACGAGGTTTAAAAGATGCACTCTTACATTGGAGAAAATATGAAAGCGAAATGGATAGTTTCTTGTCTTGGTTGTCCGATACAGAAACGTTACTTCGAACGTTTGAGCCGAGGAACACTTTGCAAGAAAAACAAGAGCAGTTAAATAAATTTCAAGTAAGTTTATATA
>WYDF02302422.1:0-15502 GCA_009867245.2 Adranes taylori
CCCCCCCATCCCGTTTTTGTGTATACAGATTTCCCACCCCTCCCCCCCCCCCCCATTTTTTACCGAGTGTGGTTGATTGCTTGTACAAACTTCCCATATTTTCATTGTTTCATTATTTCATCACCACACTTTTCGCTTTACATGTACCGCTGTTATATTAAATGAACCGCTTATATATATATATATATATATATATATATTGCTTTGTTTACTGTTTATTATGCTGATCGCCATAAAGGCTTTAATAATTTAATTTGGGATTCATGTTTGTTTATGTATCATTGATACTTGATTGTGGATTGATATTTTCTTTCTCTGCTTATATTGTCCCCCTTTTCGGACAATATAAGTATCTCTAGAAGAACAATAAAGGGTTTTCTTAAATCTCTAATGCTGTTTCACTCATTACGATTAAATTTAATTACAGCTGGCCAGCAAAAACGAGATTCTCTAGGACTCCCTATTAGCAGCGTCGTCAGTGACAGTCTGCCAAAATATGTATAAATAAATCATATATGCTACTGATCATATTTTTGTTTTCATCTAAAATACATAAGATGCAACCACCCAAGAAAGCACGTTGACTATTGACTTCCAATTTTTCATAATTACTTTTAGTTAAGTGCTTTTCGTGCATTATAGAGCGATCTCAAAGGTCATCGCTCTATAGTCCCACTTTTCCTCAAATTATACACTCTATTCGATTATATGCTCAAATTTCAAGACTTGTATCTCTTTAAACAATTATAATGAGCCGTACTCAAATAAATGGCAAACATTCTTATCATGTATTATCTTAAAGTGTTTACTAACCCCATCGCGATCTTGGCATCTGTCTTGCATCAGTACATCCTATTAATCTTATCACCCGTTTTAATTTAGCCCTCCCATATGCGTTCAAACAAAGCATTTGTCGTCCGTCTCAATCTTTGCAGGATGTTCGCTCTATTCCTTATTCACTCAACGGGTTTTTCTTTTCATTTTTCACTGCTGTAACAAAGCATAAATTTAATAGAATAAATAGACCAATTTCGGGAACCCTAGACTAGATTGAACTAATAATAAATTGAACGAATTTGTTATTTGTAAATAATAAAAATACGAAGGAGTCGCGTTCTCACGCATCGGCTGCTTGGCGTATATTGTATACCAAAGACCGACTGTCTCTTGCTTTGATGTGTTGTGTGATATATGTTACACACACGTTATCTATAATTAATATGTATGTTTGTTTTCGTATATGCATCTTGGCGCCGCTCTCTCCACTGTTACCTGCTCATCCATACTGCATCAGTACTGCTACTCCTCGGTGAAGTAATGCCGAGAAAGGAATTGTTACACTACCGAATACATAACAAAAGATAAGTGACGGCTCAGGTATAAATAGCGAGATTTTGAATAGAAATATTCAGTTCCTAGTTTTGAGAACACAAAGAAAGTCGTCCAGCAGCATCAGCAGCAGAGCGACCAGCCAAGTTTTCCAATACAAGACAACTGGCAGAGTGGCGACAGTCTCCAAAATAATAACAGATTTGGTGAGCTATACATTGTGAGCATTATATATAACATATAGCATATACTGTTCTGTTTATCACATGCTTCCTAGTTCACCAGATTCTAATTCCTTAGACTATTATCATGAAGTGTTTGTGAGAGATGCTAATAAACAACCGCAACCCAATAAAATATCTGTTAGAGCTAAAATTGAAGCATTTTTATGTGCGTAAACAAGAAAAAAAAATTACTAAGGCTGGCTCAAGATTCCAACGTCGAATTAAGTTATTACAGCAAATGGGAACTGTTTTGAACAACTTAAGCGATAATGGCTATGTTCAAATAATTATATAATTTATCACGCGCACCCTGAATATATCATAGCTAAAATTCTAATGTTCCGTACATGAAAGATGACTTGTGTGAGGTTCACGAATTACTTATGTGAGTCTCTTACATTTCATATGTGTAAGAAATTACATAAAATACAAAGTATAATTACACTGTAGCATGCATACTAAATGTTCAGATTACAAAAACAATATCTTAAAAAGTTTTATCAATTTTATCGTTGATTTAATCTTAAATGCATTTGCAAGGTACGGATAATACGAATAAACCGCAAATGATTAACGGATATCGTATCATATACTACAGTATGTAGTTACGATGTAGTGGACCAGAAAAGGGAATGATGTGCGATTCAGGTTTCGGGCGTAAACATAAAGGCGATGGTGGTGATTTATTTTGCTCGAATACTTGCTCTAAAAATTGCCCAGTCATAAAATATATTGTTGCTGTCTGGTGTCATATTTTAACAATAATTCGAAACCAGATAGAGATGTTATTGTTTCTTTTAAGATTTTACAATTTTATATCATAAATTCTTAAACCTCTAAATATTAATTTTTATAAATATAAGTTTATAATAAATTCTGTTTGCACAATATTATGAAACATATGTGTTACTTTTAAAGATATAGAGAATACTCATATCATCATTTTCGATGTAAAAAAAAATCAGCCATGGAATAAGTGTGAAATATGAAATAAGAAGTGTTTTGTTCCGAATTTATCTAGCTTTAGAAATACGAAACTGGAAATTTTTGAAGCAATTAATTTTTGAGAAAATATGATTAGCTTAAAACGTATAAATAAGTTAAGTTGTTATAATTAGAAAGCCTATAGAAAATATATATATCAATAAAAATTATATCTCCATAAATTATATAGTAAATATACTATAAACTTTGCTCTTTCAGTCTATGTAAAAGCATGTTGCATGGCATGATTAGTACTTATTCATTTATCATTTGGTTATTGATGTACGTTAACCAATAATCTATGCAAGCTCCAGAAATGTTCCTTTATAGACTAGCCAATAATGCCGGCCTAAAAGGCGACCGAAGACTATACCTACATAATAGTATGACCGTGAAATTGTCCCTCTAGAATGGAGTGTGGCTGCTTCCTATTGAACAACTGCATTCGGATTCTAAGAATTAACACGATTTCCTCAAATGTAATTGACTTTACTTCAATTTGAATTTATTTGAATATAATATATAGACTAAGCTAACCTGCTTGCATCAGATTATATTTAATTCAACCCTCTATTTTTATACGTGGTAATATAGAACCGAATACGCTTAACTAATTCATTGTACAAGAAAATAATTACATTAGCAGATAGTAAGCAATATTAAAAACGTCATAAGTAACCCATTAACGCCAAATTTCAAAAAATCTTAAATTAAGTTGTGTACTTTAAATAATTGACTTAAATAAATATTCTAGTTATTTAAATTTTATTACATTTAATTTTTGTTAACTAGTTTTGAAATATAGGCTGTCCTTTTAGAGGACTTTGGGCGTTAGCCTCTGGGGGGGGGGGGACTCAAGGCGTAAACAATTAATGTAGTTCTAATAAAAAACCGATTTTTTTGTGTTTATTTAATAAAGAACTTAAAACAAATTAAATATTTATCGTGATATATTGCATTTTTTCAAAAGGTTCGCGGCACCCTGCATATTGACATCCCCTTTGATTGTCGCGCTCCTCCATTATATGTCCTTTGTCATCAAATCTGATATCTTCTGGAGTATTGATCCGTAAGATAGACGGTAAGCTCATTGGTCTTCCTCTAAATATTCATTTTCCGTGTCCTAATTTGAGATAAGGAACTGCTATATTTCTTCAAAAATCTTTTATTGAAACTTTATCATTCGGATACATTTTAGTAGCTGTTGACAATAAACATATCTACGATTCTGGAAAATAAACACCAGTGCAATGCTGTGCTTTTGTAACAACCAGTCATGGTGATCAATTCCGCTCATATTCTTATTATAATTTGCTTCAAATTGCTTCTTTACTCAATCAAGATACTGACGTGAGCGGCTCATCTTCATCAAAATTTATTACTGTGACAGCTTTATTGTCTTTCCATGCTACCATTAAAATTTCATCTATATTTTCAAAACAAAAGCCATAAGTACCTTGGGGAGTCTTTTCGATTTCTTTCGAAGATTTTAAAGGACACTTTTGTGTTCGATTGTACCGCCTTTTCCCAATAGCTCTATAACCTTCTAGCTTTAAAGATCTTAAGAGATTGTAGTTTGTGAAATAGTTATCAAAATAAATTTGATAGCTACAAGGGTCGTCAATTATACTTAGATTTTATGTACTACTCTAGTTTCAAGGGGTTCTATTCTCTGCACCTTTTCTCGTCCGCAGTAAAGAAAAAACTGTAAAAAATAGCCGCTGCCGCCGCATAAAGACCAAAGCTGGTATCCAAATAGTATCGGGTTTCCGGCGTTAAAATTGCTTTAATCCATGATGACGATAATATTGTACCCTGATTTCATCGATCGACAAATTGTTTTCAAAAACGCCCCATTTCTGGAAACTCTTGTTTACCCTATCAATCAACCCTATCACTATTTCCTGAAGGACAAGTCTTATAAGTAAGTGAAATTTTCTGTCAGTTGGGTTTTTCTTTTACTCCGTACTTCCAAAAGCAATTCTTTGTGTTTAGAAGTGGAAAGTAGAAGAGTTACTAACGATAAATTATCGTCTTCTTCATTGTCAAATGGAATATCTATTTCTGTAGTTCCAGCAATGTTTGAAATTTTAGTTACCCCTAGTTCATCATCATTTACATCTTCGTCATCAATAAGTTGATCTACTTCAGGAGGTATAGCCAAAATATCCGCATCGATTTTGTTTGAAAATGCATACTCGATGGCTTCTTCTGAAGAGTTATAAAACTTTTATAATTTGTATAACTGAAAAAATGCAAAAATATATTATACAATTGGATTATCACTAAGAAATGCATCATAAACCCAGATCCTTATTTGAGAACAGAGGATATGTAAAAAACCTATCAAATTTATTAAACATGTATTATATACACATGACTTTATAAAAAAATAAACTTATAGCCTTACTTTCTGAATAAAATATAATACGAGCGTTTACTTATTTCCATGCAATCGAATAAGCTAACACACAATATTATCACAATATATCACCTAACACCCCATTACTTGTTTTATTTAATAATGAAACGTTCGAACAATATTGAGCTTCATTGCTTCCATTGTTTCTGAAATAATTTCAACTGCCGTCTTCCAAAAAGGACGGTGGACGCTAATGAGTTAATTACATAAAACAATTAACTTGCTATTGTTTTAGTACAAAAATTTAATTATCTAGACAAATTACTCTAGACAAAGATAATAAGTATTTTCTTTATGCATTACCGACGCTTTTGAAATAAAACGTATTTCTGTGCCGTATTGGTCACAAATGCGTAATTATCTTTGTACACGACATGACATAGCATTGAAAACTTGCATGAGCAGACCGCAGTTAAAATCTCCCTAATTTCAATATTGCCTTTAGTAAACGCACTATCTAATACAAATTACTAATTAGCTCATAATCCACCTTCTTCTGTTTGTGATGTTTTAGAATGTCTACTATTCTTAAAGCTGTAATTTATGTTAGTTGCTCTCTAAACTGCCAATGCCATTAAATAATAATAAGAAACTACATCCGAAGGATAGACTTTAGTAAATCCTTCGGCACACTGTCCTACATAGTTCTTCATAGTTCTTCAACATAGTTCTTCACTACATAATATAGAAAAATTAAATCCAAAGTGCTATCGAAAACTCCAATTTTACTTGAAGATATTTATGCTACCGTTTATCAATTGACTGTAGTCATGTTTCAGGATAGCAGTTTACGGACTTTTCTCTTAAAAAACAAGGAATCGTGGTTTTGTTATATTGTGAATTATACATGCACATATTAAAATATATTTCAGATTAACAAACAAAAGAACACAAGAAAGCTCATAACGTTCAAAAATAAAGTAAAAAATAAGAAAGGAAGAATAAAAAAAAAAACTAAAAACCTGGCGATGAAAGCTCATATTTTCTGCGAACATTTAGCACGCCTGAATTGCTCTAAGCTAAGAAAGCCATAGATGACATAAAAATGTCTGTTTGGACTGTAAATAACGCTCACAACAGGAAGGAAAATTCTACGGGTCGCGTTGCCAGTTTTTCAGGTTTATCTTAATATTTTATGATGTGTTCAAATGAGCTATATATATATATATATAATTTTTCTCTAGTATTACCTAGCTATGAGCGCAATTAGATATATCTGATGCAAAATGTTATTAAAACGTTTATGCGATTTTAATTACTTTAGTGTCACAAACAAAAACTTCTAAATAAATTTTAATATTTAACTGTATTATAATTATACTAACCACTATAAATAAAGGCAGTAGCGTGCAGTGATTAAAGTTTAAAAATGTATTCAAAATTATTATATTATAACCTGATTGCACGCAACACAATGGCGCAATCAACCTTTGGACTAAAAGTCATAGAACAGTTTTATGCAAGATGTGTAACGCCTATTTTTGCAATATAGTTAATTACAGTTACCCTCGTACGCGTAAATACAGGCGCCGAGTCCTGTTTGTCCCAAGTATTTCAGTCAGGTACAGTGCTCGTCTATTTCCTTTATAAATTAAACAAATGGCTTTTCTAATTCCTCGTTTATTCCCCTGATATCGGTATATTGCAATCACGTTGGATGTATGCAGTTTTAGTCAAATAAAAGAATAAAACTGATTGAGTTAAATTTACATATTTACTCAATTTACATATTTACATAATTTACTTAATATCGAATGAATCAATAACCTCTCTACATAATGCATATCATTTGTTTTAATGTTTTAATATTGCACCTCACTTAAGTTGTAAACATGTTAATGTTTAATTCGTGAAGCATGTCACTAATGTTATTTAAAACGTATATTAAATATTCCACAATAATTATCACCTTTGATTATGTCTTATTAAAATAATATTATTTAAACTTTGTAAACGCGTTCACAATTAGTATACGCGTGCTTTTTATAAAACATTATTAATAAAAGTAGTCATCGAATACTACCACATCATCCCCCTATCAAAATTCGCAACCCTGTATGCCAAAAATTTATCAGGAAGACCAAACAACACCATCAACCATTCCGATTCCTTGTACAGGACTGCCCTATTCTTGTGGATTTCCATATTTTTGTTACCCACTCCTATTACTCAATTGGGATCCTTGATCTGTATTACCATATACGACCTTTACATAATTCACTTGAATTATTTGTGGCGAACATTTTCTATCAGACTTCTTTTTCCTTTCTGTCTTTGAACGAATCAAATTTTTTCGAGCATCGGCCCATGCCGTTTGCAATCTAAATTTTAATTCCAAACGATAATCGCCAAAGCAAGATAAAGGTTCTATTAAATATAATCATATAATATTACTTCACAATAAAATCAATTGTAAATATGTAAATTAAACTCAATCAATTTTATTCTTTTTCCAGAGCTACTAAATGCTTTGGCAGGATCGTGACGTTGACCATGATCATGACGTCACGTTCGGATTTATGCTGTTTAAGTAAAATAAAAGAATAAAACTCATTCAGTTTAATTTACATATTTACAATTAATTTTAATTTGAAATAATATTATATGATTATATTTACAAGTTATTAATTAATAATCATTGAAAATTATTTAAACTGAATTAATACGAAATGGTGACTTAATGTCAAATGCATCAATAATCTCTACAAGTGTTCTTAATAATCTATATATATAGATATCAAGTGGTTTAATTTTTTTAGGTTGCACCTTACTAAGTTGTAAACATTAATGTTTAATTCGCGAAACGTGTCATTAATGTTATTTAACACGTATTAAAACAATGTTATTTAAAGTTGTAAGGGCATAAATTGGCATGTAAGGGCATAACTATGTATACTCATGTTTTCGTTATAATCAATTCCATGCCGAGGTACACTTGCAGCAATTTTCAATGTAATATTATGTTATAGTTCAATACAGCCATACTAGCATTATTATGAACAATTTGAATTACATTAAGGTTTCTAGTAGAAAATGTTGTTTCAATTGACGACTGGTGTGTGATTCCAATAGATTTTCACACACTATAGACAAAATAACAGCGTTAAGACCGAGTGTGACATATATGTCACGGGATGCCCCGGCACCCCCAACTATAAAATATTTTTTTAGCTATTTGCTCACTTCATAGTAATACCAAAGATTAAAAATAAGGTAGAAAAAACAATTTGTTGTTTGAAAAATAGTTCTTATCCTTGGAGGTTTAAGAAGTCCATTTATAAAATATCACGTCATCAAGTTGCTTTTGGAATAACATACCTAATCAGTAAACTCATTAAATTATTTACACAAAAAAACACGGATTAAATATTTAGATTTCAACTCATATACACTATAAAATGCTAAGTAAGCAAAAATTATTTCCCTATAGCACTAGTACAACATGGTTATCTAGCAAATTATATGTAAATGATTTGTAAGGCCACCGCTAGGTCGGAAGAGATGCAAAACCACTCGATATCAATATCGCTCATCCGTGTGAATTTTGTTAGCACTTCGCATCGTTCTACTAACCTAAATTATTCTGAAACATCATATATTAATTTCCACCTTTCTCTGGAGTATGTTCTTTCATAATGTGCATGTTGATGAATCAAAAATACTTAAATTAGGTGGTTGTATGCATTACAACTCTTCCATTCATTTTGTTTCTTAACACATGTTAAATATAATAACCCTATATCTATAGTCTATTTCTTGATACTTAACAGCATAGTCTATATCTAGTTACTCGCATTTCTTAATAATTATATGATACATACAATAGATATTGAATATTCTTATATTTTAAACCTGAAGGTGCGTATACACTTGCAATATTTACAAAAAATTATCACTTTATATATAACAATTCTCAATATCTACTGGGATGTTGCAGAGGTGTACACAAGTGTATACGCACCTTTAACTTTCAAATTAATCTAGTTACATAACCTCAAATATATCTAAATTATAATAAAAACATAACCTCAAATATTATTTGTAAATCTACCCACCATTTTATTTATATGCACAGCGATATACACGTTGACGCCGCACACCTATTTTAAAGTTTTATTTTTTTTCTGTTTTTTTAAATATACCACCATTTCAATTCTCTATGTTTCAAATCCCATACCGGAAATTTCCCGCCGTCCGCCATATTGGATTTTCAATTCCAACACTGGACACTGGCAACACTGGACAAATGCTCTAACTATTTATGATAGATACCAAAATGGCGGCGGTGAGGTCATTGATTATTATAAAGTGAATTGAGGTAAGGTCTTGGAGGGTATGAGGGTATTTAGAATCGACGGTTCGCAATTGTTTGGTAACACTGAAAAAATGGTTCATAATATCCTACATGACGTAGTCAATATATTTCTCCTACAATATAAAATTGTCTAACGGTACAATGGGAACACTGCACATTTCTTTGAGCATAATGAGTGTATCATAATGATTGTTAAATTGGGTAACGATACAATGGTAAAAATACACCTTTTTAAGTAAAATGCTAGTAGCATAATAGTGACTCAATTGGCTAACGGTACAATGATAAAAATAGACCATTTTTCATTACAATTTTGAATATTCGACATATATCAGTTTTAATGACGAATACACTATCTACGACGCCGCTACTATGTTGCGTCATCTAAGTTCAAGGTAACGTTGACGCTACCTTCTGTCCACGCGACCTGTCTACTGTGCGCGAATTTGGCCGCGTGTGTTGAATTAGGCAGGCGCAGAAGAAAAATTGATAACTACAGTGTCTGCAGTTGTTTGGCCCAGGCGACCCCATATCTACGTTTACAATCTGCAATTTGGGACATCTTGCTCCTTTCTCTATGGAAGCAAAATCTGTGTCTCAGGAAGAAACATTATAACCGGAAACTAAAAACTTGTTATGCTCAATTAACAGTAAATATTCGGTTTTTTTTAAATTGCCGTTCACAGTTGTCGCTCCATATACAGAGTTTGTTTTTTATGTTTTGAAAGAGAAAACATTATGAAAAGTGAACGACTGACTATGTATCAGGTATATAATTTTTCAATATTCTTAAAGATGAGCAATTATGAGCTATTGACGCTATAAACTACTTGTTGGCTAGATGAAAGCAACGTTTAAGATGCCGTACTGAAATACCAACGTACTTGGCAAATTTTGAATTACTTAAATCTAGAACTAGTTCTTATTCAATTGTAAACAAATTAATAATTTGTGAATCTATTAACATTCAAACGTTGGACCTTGTCAAACAATTAGGAAATGTATTTTGCTGATACATTTTAGTATGAACTAGTTTAATCAGATTAAATAATAAATGTAAAGCAACGTAATGTGATATTTGTTTTGATAGTAAAACATATAAACAAGTAATTTAATATGAATGCAATAAACACATCTACAATAGTTTGCTTGCGTTAGGAATTATTTTTAATTGTTTGTAAATAGTTCAATCTTTATGTATTAGGGATTCAAATAATTGTGCAACTAATCTATCTATGTAAATATAAATCCTACATCTTAAATAATAATCATTGAAAAAATAATATATTACAACATATGAGATATAATAATTTTAAAAAATGCTTCTTGAGCATTTTCCACTTTCCGGACTTGGACATGCTGCCGCCTCAGAATAGAGTTGTTGGAGCTCGATCTGATGATGTATGGCCGGAAATTCTAGCCGCTCGTTGATTCTGATGTCTTGGCTGATGTTCTTCGTCCTTGTAGTCTTTTCCAAACTGTGATGATGAGATATCCACCACTCATTACTTCCATTATGATTCATGCGCCGGTTAGTGCTGATCCAGGAGTCTTGACGTGGTGCGAAATTGACTTCTTGAATTTCTGGTTCAGTTATTCTTCCCTAGTTTTTATCAACTGCAGATCGCTAGCTGGTCGCTGCGATGATCCAACTCTCGTGTAGTTATGCATGCGTTAGTTGAATAGGCATCGTACAGTGTTGGTGGCTGTAGATTTTGTGAATCTGCAATCTCCATAGACAACCCTTCAATGTGTTGAACAATATCTTATGAGGCAAATTTGTCTACGACTAACTGTGCGTTACGTACATTTTTATAGCAAAATAATAAAAAAGTAACAAAATAAATAAATACTCATAATAATGTCGGTCACGGAAGCAAATGAAAAAGTTAATGCTCAGCAGAAAATGGGCAATGAACATAAACAGATATGAATCAATATAAAAAAGATTCATTAGCAAAGAAAATTCGGTTACCAGTTCCAGGCTGAAGAGGATGATAAATTCTAAAGCCTCCTTTAAACAAACTCACCAAGCTCCCAACAATATACAATCCCAACAGGGAGTGGAGTTTAGTGAGTAAAAATCCCACAGTTGTTGGATGCACCGGGCATCCTTCCTCTTTTGAAGATTCTCCACTTCCTACGTAAAACAAAAAAAAAAGGAAAATTCGGGGCTCATTAATTTATTTTAGTTTGACGAACATCAACCACTGAATATTTTATTATTCTCTTACCTGATTTATTTATTACATTTCATTGCTGTACTTTTTCTCAATATTTCCAATACACTAACGCAAAACTTATTTACGTTGTTATTGCTTCACGTCTGTCCTGTAGTAAATAGTGCTTAAGACTTCAAGCACATGATAATTATTGGTGTCGAAAGCTAAGCCATTTATTTCAAGATCGAGATATTAGTATAAGCTTCAATATTCAAGCGAGATTCTAATTATAAAATAAAATCATTACGTTCTCATAATAACTGGTTTCATAAAAAAATCCATGCCATAAATTAATAAGACAATATCAAATTCCTTGACTGCGTTTCTGTGACAAAAGAAACAAACGCAACATAAATTTATTTTCCGTGTCACTGCCGTCCTTGTGTATTTGACCTAGAAATTCCACAGCTTAAACAAAGATGACGTAATGTCTTGGCAACAACAAGAATGTTTCTGAAACGAAGTCTCTTGCAAATATTTTCTAATCTATTTAGCTTTGGATCATTTAACGTGACCCCTTAGGAAATCTTTAACCTAAATCTACTGATAGACTTATACTACGACATGACGAAGTTATATGTTTGAACGGCATTTAACCCTTCACATTATCTTTCGCACATAAGGTTATTTTAATCTAATAACTGACTGCACCAGTTGTTGTCAAACTATTTTCAAGTACATAGTAAATAAACTCTTTACACATTATAAATTTGGTGCAGGTTTTAAACTTTGAAAATATTTTCTGAATTTTGATCATTTTTCATTTCCCCGACACTTGGGCGTTAGCCCCACACTTAGCACAACAAAAGTTATTAGCCCCACACATGGGCGCCAAAAGTCGTTAGCCCCACAAAGTAAGTAAACCATTTGTTTTCTGATATCTGTTGTCGACTTTAATTTCTTTATCCTCGAGAAGAATTTCACTTTCACCCAGTATCCAAAAACCAGTTTTAAAATCAAATTTTAATTCCAACGTGTTGCTTGCTTTCTGTTACTTTCGTTTCCTCTCCACTTGTTGTTGTCCAGCACTAACATCTTCGCCTCAGTACTAGCTCTTTTACGTTTACCATTTGAGTTCGAATTTATAATCTCATCTGGGAATATGGTCATACTTCTTTCAGAATTATTTAACTCCAAACTTGACATTGCAGATCCTATTCAACTCATTGTTTAGCATAATGTTATTGTAACGAGTGAATTTGTCATCGTGTGAAATAGATCACACTATATGTAGTTTTATAAAATGTAAAATAAAGAAGAACGAGTCTTAACCTCATTAATAATAAATGGTCGGTAATAGAGTAAGGAGCAATAGAGGAAAGCGTAGAATATAAACTACAGCTTCGGAGAAAGAAGTAATATGGATGGCTGAAAAAAAAATCTAAAATTAATTGAGTGTATAGTCATAGAACAGTAGTAATTAGTTGAATAATACGTGGCAACATAGCCAATGATAAAAACTATGACGAATTAATGTTTGTGTTCTTATTTTTGTAATCTCTCTTCACCGATAACGGAGGGGTGGGGCATATGTAACGAGTGATTTGGTAATCGTGTAAAATAGATCACAGTATATGTAGTTTTATTAAAAGTAAAATACAGAATTATTGAATATAATGGAGAAATGTTTATTGTCATATGAGATGGTTTATTAATTTAGGCAACAATTGTGAAATACTAAGATTCAATGAAACAAGTTTATTGAAACAATGATATGTAAATATTGGTATGAAATACTTAGATATAGGTTAGTAGAATGTTCTTATAATTAGAATAGTAGAAGGTTAGTAGTGTAGTAGAATGTTATGAACTATTATAATTAAGCAAATTGCTATCTATGATGATGGAAAAGTATACAAAACATTGTGACACAATGTTAGCAAATATGCAAAGAGTAAACAAAGGTGCTAGGTAGTTTCTGAGTTAGGTAACTAAGATTAGAAGCATCAGCAGAATTATTCGATGTAGAAATCAATCAATTAATGTCGGTAATTAGGACACTACGAGATGTAGGAGCATACATGTTAGTAATAAGTGAGCGCGAGGCTGGCCGGTGTGGACCATGCAGCTAGCGAGAATACGCGTGATCGGTAAGGCGGCTCCCACGATTACACAGCAGACCACACGGTATGATGAGATAGATAAGCAGAAAGTAGTAAAAAGTCGAAGGGGAAATATTATAAAGACATATACGGAGAACTATTGAGAGAGTTGTTAGTTAAGAGTTAGAAGTCGAAGTTGACGAAAACTTGTGCAACCTAACAGCGACTAGTAAACCAGTTGAAAAACCTTAGTTAGTTATAGTTAATTATTCAATAACAATTAAAAGAGATATTAGCAGTTGAATTAGAAATAACTTTCGGTTAGTAGGCAGGGAAGTAGGGAGTAGTGATATAATTGTAGCGCGTAGCAATAGAGACAATAAAGTCAGGGCTTCGCCTTCGTTCGAGTAACCAAGATGAGCAACATTATGTGAGTATTTTTGTAATGTATATATTTTATGTATAGAATTTGCATAAATGCTCTAACTTTTCTGATTATTTATATAAGATGAACTATAATTTTATTAGAAAGCTATAATTATTTATTACTATTAAGTGCTAATATTTACATCGGATATCAATGGACTTATAGCATAGTTGTAATCGCTCCTTATACTAGTCTAATATATGGGATTTAGGTATAGCTACTCTTTGACTTCCTCACACCTCACAAAACCTTAGAATGTGCTTAAGTATAATTAAATAAGATTGTGATAATTAAGGTGCCTAGCTAAGCCATCAGCTAACTGCGCCCCGTGGAGGTACGATAAATACGACCTACTTGTCCCTTCGTACGTCCAATAATATCATTTCACTACTTACTTAATTAGTTACTTTTTAAGATCTCATACATGTGTGTTGGAGTTGGGTTCAGACCAATGGGGCATAAACCCGTCTTTATCCCATATTGTCAATTGTGTGTGATCGAGGTTGTAAGAGCGTTATATCTTACATAAAATACTTATCTTTATAGTTTATAAGACATAAATACCACAAATATCATACCGTAGAGTCCAGACATGAGCGCTTGAGGAATCCGCAAAATTACATACATTGGCACCCAAAGTGGTGTTCTATAACAAACTGCTCGTAATTTGTTTAGTAAATAAAACAGTTGTTTGAAGTACGATGCAAGTATATTGAACTATGTAAAAACTAATGAGACAATCATTTTTGAATAAAAATTTTCACCATAACGGACAATCATATCTGAAGAGAGATAGTATCGGTAATAGAACTACAACAGACGTTTGCCACCAATGTATAAATCAAAAACGTAATAAATAAATGTATTCAAACTTTTTACATAAAAATCAACTTTCTGGCCAAAATTTCGTTTGTAGCTTATATTTTTGGATTGAAATTAAGAATTTTATTGAATTTGACACTTTACATTTATAATGCCCTACGTTGAAATAAACTTTCGCTTTACAGAGATAAGAGATTAATGAACTGTCACGATACAGTTGCAAAGATTAATTGGAGTCGATAGGCTTTATTAATAAGGATATAATCAAGAACAGAATTTCGGGTTAATTATATGCTAAATTCGACATACTTATATAACAAGTTCTCGAAATTGTTTGATAATGAGATTAATTTATATCTTAATTTAGTAAAAGTATCTGAATGGATCTAAGTTCAGTATTCAAATAAGTAAAAAGCGATTTTGCTAAACAAGTTTTAGAAAAGCTTTGTTGCAATATAAAAATTACACTTTTAATTGAAGAATATGATATCTCACATTGTGCCCCGTACCGAAAATATTCAGTTCAATATAACTATACCACCTTGTACCACCAATACTTTATATTCCTTATACATAAACCTATTAAGTTTTATTTTATTATTATTTTTTTCGCTTTGTAGCGTGCACCTCCAAAGAACCTCAACTTCAGCACCTTTAAAAAGACGACGTCATACACGAGATTCTTCTTTGGGCAGATGTCACGTAACGACTCTCT
>WYDF02302433.1:0-29060 GCA_009867245.2 Adranes taylori
TATATTAGATATATTAGATATATTAGATATATTAGATATATTAGATATATTAGATATATTAGATATATTAGATATATATATTATTTATCAAATTTCAGTTAATTGTTATTTATTAAATTAAATAACTAAATTAAATGCTACTGTTTCAAATAATTTTGATAAATACGTACATAAAGCCTTATCAGGTTTTTAATTTCCGCAATTTGTTTTTACATCAGTATTTCAATACGAAGGAAAAAAAATCATCGCTTCAAAGAACTTTTTATGTATAACGACATGAAAATCTTAAATAAGACGACCGAAAATATAATCTCTTCACATTGAAGAAATAGGTGCAAAGCAGAGTAAAGGGGAACAATAAGTAATTTTTCTATTTCTGTTTTCCTGTTTTTTTTTGGTTGTTGTTCGTGTTGTGAGATTTCCTTCTTTTAGGAATTCATTTTTCGAGAAATCGGGCGCGCCGACGTAGTAATGTGTTTCGTATTTTTGCTTTTCTCTGTTTTTTTTTCCTTTATTTTATTCTATTCCTTTTTCCACGGGTATTATCATTTGTAGTAATTTCTTTGAAAAGCCTTCTTGGTTTACAAGGCACAAGGCTCGTAAGATTTTATGTATAAGTAGGATCAAGAGGATTAGGCTGGGGAAAAAAAGGTTTCAAATGAAAAACTCTTTGCTTTTCTCTTTGTGCATCTTTTAAGTCATAAATAAGATCAAATACCTTTCATTCAACGTACATAGACCAAATGCTGCTTAAATATTGTAGTTTATTTAAATATGGTGCTAATTTATTTGTGCCTTATTTTTTGTATGCTAAGCATATTGAAAATAAAATTAAAATTATATATACTTTATGAGTTGATATAGTAATATATTATATACACTTTAAACCATGCTATTACAAACGTTTACAATATTTATTACCAACTTTAATTAGGTTTGTAATAAATATGACCCAACAATCGGACCCTTATACTTCCCTCAATGTATACAGTCATCATTGTATACAATCTTCACTCATTGAATCATTATTGCCACGTCCACTTAGCCTGTAGTACTAAGGAGAATTGGTATGGGCTGACTCAGTTATATGCGGTCACGGGACAGTAAAATTATTGCCGCCTAAATAATAGCAAGTGCGTTTGTTACAAATAACAAAAACATAGGAAAAGATAGGCGTCGTTCCTGGTGTTAAACACCAACGAAAATTTTCAGTTATTGTTTAAGTAAGTCCCGGCGAATAATAAAGAACGTATTTGGTATTATGTCGGCCTTATGCCTACAAAAACAGATTCTACCGGAGCTACTTTTAGATATGACAGCTGCTTAGCTTAATAATTTTTACAATGCTTTAATTCGTCAAATGTTTATACTTACGCCCATTTTATTGACAATGAAAATCAAGGCTAGCTGCAGAATAAAGCAAAGATTACATTTAGAACAGTAAAAACTGCTCCTGATACGAAAAGTATTTAGACGATTCACAAATCAGTCAGAAGTAGCAATTTGTGATAGGTTTGCTAAAAAAAATTTGACGCATGGAGTTATCCAGTGGCAAAATTAATATCAATAGTCTCAATATCGACGTGTTAGTAAACTGGAATTAATAGGCTAGATTACGCGTTGTTAGGCGGTAGCCAGGTGAGCGGAAGGTTGACTTAAAATGCGACCGTGGGAAACGATTGGATTCAGCAAAGTGACCAAGGAGAGTTGGCGAAGTTCGAGGGAGCCACTTAAATATAGTTTAATAAAGTACTATTGCATTGTTGTTTTATTAAGTAATGATAAGTTCCTCTACTACAACTAGATATCGGTATAACCCCCGCTTCTCCAGGTTGTAACACTACTTAATTTTTTTCTGGGATAATCTATATTAATTCGGCTCGAAGGACCACAAACAATTTAAAAATCTGATTGGAAATAATATTGGAACAAATTAAAAGAGTTCAAATTAAATTTAAATTATTAAATAAAAATAAAACTTAAAATTAGGGCCCGTTCAATTTCCCAATTGAACGGGCCCTTAATGCTTATGCTTTAATGCGTATGCCCTTAATGCTTTAAATATTTAATTTAATAAAAAATTAATTGATTTAGAGTACTGGACAATCTATGAAGATATATTGCACTAACTCAGGGGAATTAAAATTTGGTTAAATAAGACGCAAGGTACTTAGTAAAACACAAAAAATGACTCCTTTGTTATTACAAATAACTAACAATAGAAAAGTAATAAGAAAATAATAACGTTGTAATAACAAAATAATAAATGTTTAAATTCAGAGTGTTTAAAAAGAATATTCATAAAAAGAAATAATGAAATGTAAATTATTATGCGAGTATGTGATACCTAGATATTTTGTCAATAAAGTGAAAACAATAGTACACTTAGATGTGAGTATTTGAAATTAATATATTATATTTTATTAAACGTCCACACATTTGGCCTTAAAATTCATTTGCGTCATTACGTTAACGCCAGCGTTAGCAAAAATCACGGAAATTTAATTTCACTTTATAATTCAAAAAATATATTTTTTAGAATAGTTAATAATATATCCCATAAAATTTATGCTTACACTTTTATTTTCAAAACAGTGAATCACGACATTCCTTTATTCAATGATTTTATTAGATTGTCAATGTTTGATAATCTTACAAAATCATCAAATTGAATTTTACACACGACGTATATCTCTTTGGGATCATAATACTTTAAGGTATTGAGTTTTAACTACTAAGAAAAAATAAAGCAAGTTAGTAAAATTTACAATAAAAAAGGAAACAAATATATTTTTGTGAAATTTATATTAAAAAAAATTTATAGGAATTTTTCCACGTTCATTCTTGATTGAACATATGGCACAGTACACAAAGTGCCAGTGTTTTGTCCCTGTCACTTTCATTCATTGACCAATATGTGAATCCTAAATATATTATTTCAATGGCAAATGTCAATCTTTTTTTAATAAAAACTATATAGATAACTTTCATTGTTTTTTTTACCTTAATATAGTCCTTTAATGCTTTGTAAATAGCTTGACACACATATGGGATGAATAATGAAATGGTGGACTTTGGTACCCTAAATAAATCCTGCACGAACCTTAAACCGCTTCCGTTGGTAATCATATATGGCACAGTTTCTAGCTTAACCATTGCTGGCAAAGCAAGTCTCATAACTGTATTACTTCTCTGTATACTGGGCCAAACAGGGTTTAATAATTCGTCAAATAATCTCTTATTCATTCGCATTGCGTAATAATATTCAATCGGGTCTTCAACTGCTAATTCTCGAAATAGTACGGAACTCGCATCACGTTATTGCCTTTTAGAAATCTACTTCTCTCCCACAATCTTCGTGATTGTTGTCGTTCCATTAATACCTCTTCAGCAATTTCCTCAACACTCAAATTCAATATTTCTTTTAGCAGATTTGTCCACACTTCTATTTAGTTGATGTGAAAGGATTGGGCATTAAGATAAGGGGACAGTCATCGGGTAACTTACAATAGATCTATTTTATGATCAAAGTACAAAGATAAATATTAGTTATTGATTATACCTTATGCTAATTAATTACATCTTAAATAAATCAATTGTACATAGAAGCTATGCATGGGAACAAAGTCTATTGAACAAAGTCAAATTAATGGTAAAAAATATGCATATCGGGTTTTGGAAGGGGATCTGAGTTGTATAAAAACGGTTCACCCACAGCACGAATGTATCGTAATTTTGGGTGTCCGTCAAACGTTATTACGGACACCCAAAATTGTAATAATTTCGCGAACTAAGTAGCGAAATTATTATCCGGAATAAAATAATATAGAATAATAATGAAATAAAAAATAAAGTCATGTCTAATTAAAGTGTGATGATAAATTTATGAAGTTTGTTATTATGCATTCGTCTAATGTAGCGCGGTACTTAGCATTTATATTTTTGAAAATAATTCAGATAAAATTACTTGAGTATAATTTTGATGAATCAAGTAAAGTCGACCTCTAATTAGTAATAAGTTTGTTGATCAAGGTAAAGTCAAAAGAAATACAAAATAGTAATTAAAATAATAGTGCGTTACTCTGAAATAATAAACACATGGTTTGTGTATAGCGGCAAAATCTGTAAGTATCTAGTTCAACATTTTTTTATGTAACTTAACAAATCACAAAGTCACTTTTATTCAAGTAATTTATTTTATTAATTGCAAAGCGTTAATTACTTTACTTTACGTATGGGAATGAATGAGCATACCACTGGATTGCATGTAAACATTTCAACGACCAATACAATTAAACTAAGTTTAATAACTGTTTCATTTCTGCTGCCTGAATTATTAAAGGCTTATGACTATCGTTAAGGATTGACATTACCAGTAATTACTCAGCCGTGAAAGGCAGAATTAAATCTAAACGGTAAGTCCAACTTAGCGATGATTCGGCGGTGTTTTATTCTAAATTAAGTGGGCTAACTGGGGGATTTAGATTACATCTTTCCGCATCAAATGTTCAATTAATAAATTTGCTAGGTTAACTAAACTGAAGTGCTATCTTATAGAATAACAAAGGAGTTCAGGTACGTATAATTGTGAGCAGGGGTTTTGTTACGCTAACCTATATAAAAGTCCCCTCTCACCCATGTCACGTCGGAGAGAACAACCCTCCGCCAGAAAAAACCTCACAATAATGTGCAAAATGGTCATCTATCCTGGACATCGGTTTATTTAAAAATATTTCTTGATTTACAAAATAAATTATTGAAATTATTAACCAATTTAACAAAATATTTTTATTATTTAACAAATATTTTCGTAAGTTCAGTAATAGTACTTAAGATTGCTGGAGGTATGGAACACCTCTACATATTCATATCTATAAGAAAATATTTTTTTAAGATTTATTAAGTTGAAAGTAAATATTATGACTGTTTTCATCCATTATGTCCTGAATATAATAAATATTAGTTAAAATATTGATAGAAATAAAAATCGTCCTTAAAATAAACATACGCTCCCTATAGAATCGAGTGCAAAATAAATATTTAAACCGCAAAAGTGGAAACACTTCGTGAAACGTAACAAACACTTCCTTAAATCTTCATTGTTTGACTGACGTGACGGGACGAGCAGTGGAATTGCATCGATTTCTCTATGTGTATGGTTCGAAGACCTAGATTGACTATATAGAGAAGTACTGAATCAACTCTTTAACCAAAAACCAAAGTCAATATTACGCTTATCGCGCTGGTGCTGCTATTATTTAATGAGCTAGCAAGCAAATTTCAATTGTTGAAAGAGAATGGTGTAGCGGCACAAAAGCTTAGTGAAGGTTAGGTTTACTAGATTAAAGGTTTTATGTTATTTTCACTTTCGGTACCTACATTTCTATATTTTATATAATTCAAATCTGGTAACAGATATTTAGCCTCTTTCCGTGCTTCCATTGAATCCAGCCTTTGAACACTATGTAGTTCATTCAAGGATAAATAGGGGGAAATTCCTGAAGAAATTTTCTAATATCAATTTTACTAAAATAATTGTTTTTTTATTATTTTTAAATTTTAAAAATTTGATATTTATATTTGTTCCTTCTTAATGAAGTTCAAAGTCAATACCTTACAAATTATTACAGTCTAAAAGATAAACAAAACAAAAGGAATTATTATGATGTCCATCAGGAGTAAAATCCAATTTGATGATTTTGTAAGTGACACATGGACGTTTGATAAAATATAATATATTAATTTCAAATACGCAAACTTAGTATATTATTGTTTTTATTTATTAACAAAACATCTATATATTGTAACATGTGTCTGTTTAGAGCATGCTATAAAAAATAAGACAGGTGCAGACTATTGTAGGAATTAAGAAATATTAAGAATATTACGTATATTATGACCGTAAGAAATAATAGACCTATTGTAGAGGGTACGTGGTTATAATGTATAGTGTACTTACTATCATATTGTAATTGAGAGATTTTAGTAATAACGTGTAGGATATTTGTTGTTATTGTCTTCCAGAATTATATTTCAAGCTCGGATTCGGATTCTACGCTTATCTCCATCGGACTCGCGAATAGTTAGGGTAATTCAATCTCAGAAGACGTAAGGGCTGGTTATCCTGTGAAGAATTAGCCAACCCATTACAATATTAGCATTTTATTGAACTTTTTGTTATGTATAATTTTCTTTTAAAAGGCTTTGAATTTACATTTCTATTTTTCTTATTATTACGTGAGTTATTTGTTTTAATCTTTTAGCACATTCTTTTTCTTTTACCTTTGTTGATTCCGTATATATATAAAATCCCTTATTTTATAGAAGTCTTATAAGATATACAATAACCCACGATTATATATTTAGTCAGAAACGAACTCATTTAATTCACGAATTTAAACTGAAAGTTATTTGACGTCTAAACTTTATTGTTTCGTATTTCTTTGTTTAAAAATATAAAACATTTCACGTAAAAAAAAATTTTATTTTACGCAATTTTATTAGTCACTGTCCATAAGAAATCAATATTTTTATATTCGTCAGTAATCAGTATTGAGCAGAACCTAATATTATAATTGAATAGCGGATTCCGCAGCGAAATGTCTCTATGCTTTTACTCTACCAATAAAAGATAATATTCTAAAAGGGGTAATGAATTTATTTAGAATTATTTATAATTTATTTAATTACAGGTAATAAAAATTGGCAATAAATTGTACTACTATATGGTATTCTGTTAATCACTAAGCTAGTAATTTAGCCATTCTAACTGCTCTCAGGATTGACAAGGGTTCTCCGTTTTATTTTTAATTGGAAAAAATTACTTATTTAAATTATTTAAATAAATTAAATAACTAACTTTTTTTCTACGCTCTGCATTGAATTTTAATGGATTTCCCCTACTACCTATTCTGTTCAATTCTTTCGCTTAAGTGCAAAGTAATAGAAATTAAGAGCTCCGCCGGAAAAAATAAAACTGAAACATATTCCCACCGAAAAATGCTACTAATATGAAAGTGTCATGTTCAAAATATTTTAGGCTATATCTTATTCCATGAACTAAACTTTAAATAAAACTTCCAAGTGTTAAATAACATTTTCAAACCAGCTAGTTGTATAATAAACAAAAAAATATAAGATATTTTCAATAATCTAGCCCTCTTGGATAATTTAGATAACTTGCTTATTAAATGCACACAACGTATATACAGTAGAATTAAATTAAAACGAGCACAAGTATCCTCGTTATACTCGACCCAACCTCGAAGACTTTCGACTCTGAAAATTCAAAACCCAGGTTACTATCTAAAACAAGGAGTAAAATCCATTGGAAATTCAAATTAGATCTATAAATGGGCTCAACTATGTCAGTGGGCTGGGCTGATTATATAATAAAGCATCAATACTTTTACGAATAGTTTTAATAATTAATACAAATCAATTAATTAAACAGCTGCATACAAAACTTAAAATTTAATACATCGCATTCATTTTTGTATGCCACAATAAACATATTGCACATCGTGAATATATTGCTGGAAGGATTCGACAATCTCATGTCTTAATTTGGCACGCTTTTGGAGATATCTAGAAAAAGCGTTACAGGCATGCGATTCAAAATGACTTCGTTGGATAATATTGGATTATATGTTGGAGCTAGTTGTATAATAAAAGAAAAAAAATAATTTATAGAATCTAACTTGATTAGATGACTTATGCTCATTAAATGCACACAACGTTGTTACAGTAGAATTAAATTGAAACGAGCACAAGTATCCTCGTTATACTCGGACCAACCTCGAAGAATTTCGACTCTGAAAATTCAAAACGCAGGTTAATATCTAAAACAAGGAGTAAAATCCCGTAGCAATTCAAATTACATCTATCAATGGCCTCACCTCTATGTCTACTAATTAGATAATAAAGTGTCAATAACTAATTAATATCTTGGCTCTAACTTCAGATATGGGTGTACTTCTACGAATAGTTTTAAGGATCAATACAAATCAATTAAGTAAGCATCTGCATACAAAAATTATAATGTATAATAAAACAATAGTATCATAATAACCATTATAAAACAAAAATGTATACAAAAAATAAATTTTAATTCATCGCATACGTTTTCGTATGCGATGATAAGCAGATTGCATACATATGGTGGGAAGGACGCGATATTCTCATGTCTTATTTTGGCGCATTTTTTGAGATATCTACAAAAGTGTTATACAGAGATTCAAATGACGTCGTTGGATAATATTGGATATTTTGTTAGAATTAGTTGTGTAACAAAAAATTAAATAAAATAAAACATTTTATAGAATCTAGCCCTCTGGATTAGATGACTTATGCTTATTAAATGTATACTACGTATGTGCAGCAGAATTGAATTAAAATGAGTCCTATCCTCGTTACATATGCCCCAACCTCGAAGACTTTCGATCCTGAAAATCCAAAACACTTTTCCTCAGCAATTCAAACTACATCTGTCAATGGACTGACCTCTGTATTTAATGATTAGATAAAAATGTGTCAATAACTGATTAGTATCCTGGCTCTAAGTAATATGTACAAATTTCTTGAGCTTAAGGCAAGGGTGTACTTTTACGTATAGTTTCAACGATCATAGAATTCATGTCTAATATAAATCAATTAATTAAGCATCTGCATACCAAAAATAATAATGCATAATAAAAAAATAGTATCATAATAACAATTAGATAACAATAATATATACAAAATATAAAATTTAATACATCGCATACATTTTTGTATACAAAAACATGCATATTGCACGCTGTGTACATATTGTTGAAAGGACGCGAAATTCTCATGTTTTATATATTTTTAACTTTACGCCTTCAAAAATCAACACTATTCATCAATTTCATCAAAGCTTAGACTATTTCGAAATGTCAGTGAGAAAATCAAGCCTGCAAAATCGCTTATATGAACTTCCATCCATTGACGTAATAACACAAAAAAAAAACTAAATTCCATTTCAACCATCAATGTGAAAGGTAAGTTACTGGAAGGTTCTAGTGCACGAACAGAAGACATTCGAATACATACATTGAAGAAGATGAAACGAATGGAAAAGGGAACATGAGAAACGATTGTGAATCTCTATCCTCTGTCTTTTTTTTTCGGCATCCAACCAAAAGTTAGTCAACATTGCCGGCTATTGTTTAACTTCCGAATGAAAATCCAATAAAACTCAATAGGACTAACGGCGAGTAAGTAGCGAGACGGAGTGATCTTGGCTTATATAAAAATATTGTAGAATAGTATGCGGAGGATATTCAAGAATTCGAAGCAAAGAATATCAGATATTTCTTATAATGTGATTCAGTTTTTTAAAGTTAGATTTTTTTGAGGATTTAGTTAAACCCAAGTTAATTTCATTGACTTGAAAATTACGGATTTTGCAAAGCATCGCTTCAGTGTCGATTAGAAAACTTTTAACAGACTGCTAGTAATGTATTAGCACACTAATTTATATTATATTTGTCAAATATACAACAAGGTTTACTAAAAGTTTATAATACTAATAAATCAAACAGTATGAAAATCAAGGGCTCCTTCTTACTAATCTTTAATTAAAATAATTAATGTTGGCACAATTTATTGTTTTGTACAGTCAATACTCATTTCTTCTAATATACATTAAATGTACTTTTCTGTACGTGTTCATTGTAAATATGTGTGAAACATATTGCTTGTTAACTTTTTGTGAATACATGCTTCTGTAAAGTCTTGTTATGTCTAATGGTGTGGTGAACTCGCCATGCAAAAAGTATGTCTAACTCCTGCCGGGATTGGCTAGACGTACTTCTGCATTACATTAGTATAGCGAGTTCTTCTAATGAATATCTAAATGTGATTTTACATTTAAGGGAATAATTTTAAATATAAAACTAAATACATTAATTAAATAATAGAAAGAGGGAATAAAAATTTAAGATGACACATTGATGCATTGAAAATGCATCTAGTTTGTCAAGTTATTTAAACAATTTAATACTAATATTGCATATCACACTAGAAAGAAATTCAGTTCAGTTCAAAATAATAAAATCATACATCTCCGTTTGAAAATTCGGAGATTTATAAGTTAAAAAATGTAATACTTTCAATTCTTCTTATATCAATATAACTAATAGAAGTTTTAATATTAGAACAAAAGAACACTTTGCAACAAATTTACGAAATAGTGATAAATCAACTTTTGGCAACAACAGAAAACCATAATTTTCTCTAAGCTACAAATAGATCTATTTTACAAATTTGCTACGATTACCCATTACGTAAACACTAGGAAAGAATTTAGACCCTTAGATTTAATCAAATTAATACAAACATTATAAATACTCATTATAAAAAAAATATGATTTCACTTCAATTCTATATTTGTGGAACTTGAAATGTATGGAGTTCCTCGACATTTCAAAACTGACATTCATTACGTTACTAAAAATTATTTTTACTTAAGTATCATGTAATATTATTAACACATTTGTGCTATTTGTACATTTTGACACATTCTGCATCTTCCAGTATTATAGGAACCTCCGAACTGTAAAACATCGGATTGTCATTCAATAATAGACGAAACCAAATTAATATATGAGCTCTCTATAGCAAATAAGCACTTTGGTAACGCAATAGGAGGAGGAGGATAATAGTTTGCAGTTAGCACAAAACTATTACCTTCACCTCGGTACCACATTTGGAAGAAGAATTGATTCAGTAGCAAATTAACTATTCAACTGTAAACATCGGTTTACCCAACGAAAATTATAAAAGTGAAGTGCTGAAAAAATTATTTTGTAGCCATCACTACAATTTTAAACCTTTGTCTGAAGATACAGTATGAGGCGATATAACGTATGAAGATGCAATACTGTGCATTTGGATCTAATGCCATAGGAGAAGGAGGAATATAGTCTGCAGTTAGAACTGCAGTTAATATGATATCACTGAGATTCTAGATATTCATATATAGACAAGTTACTCTAATTCAAATTGCTTAAAACAATGTTATTATTCCAATATTAAAACTTTATAAAATTGAATTGAAAGTGGTTAATTGCATAGAAAGGTTGATGATACTGAAACTATAGATATTTATATTAAGACACTAAAGTAATCCAAATTCATGAAATACGAAACCTTATTACAAAATTCAATTGAAAGTGCTGTATTATTACATCGAAAGATTAATGAAACTGAAATTGTACATATTCATATATTAAAACATAACTTGAATTCACATTGATCTATTAATGCTATAACGAAATTTTAATACAAAACTGTACTGAAAGTGACGTAGTAATTGCATGGATACGTCAAAGTCACTCAAATTGTAAAAAATGATATATAAAAACATTAGTGTAATTCACATTGCTCAAAGTAAGACAATATTGAAACATTAATACAAAATTGAATTGAAAATGCCGTATTAATTGTATCGAAACGCTGATGATACTTAAATACACTATATTATATATATATATATATATATATCTATATTGAAATTTGAGTGTAATCAGATGAGTAGTTGTTTATCATCTGGGTTATATCTCGCGCAGTAGGCATTTCCGTGTACCACCGTTCCGCCAAAGTCACATTGTTGAGGCTTATAGAAAGTCTGAAAACTTATTGTGTAATGCGTTTCTTATACGACCTTGTTATTCTCCTTTCTACGTCAACGCTAGCCGCACCTGGTATGGTGACGCATGTTGTTGTGTCTACACTTGTTGTTCATGGTGGTCGTATATTGCATGGTTGAGTGGATGCTGATGGTGGTCGTATCGTAGATGCATTTATAATGATAATACTGTGATAATTTATATCATGATAATACATGATAATACTAATACCATGATAAATAATGATAATTGAATAAATTGTTTAATCGGTGAATTATCAAATGATCTTCTGATCAAATTTAATTTCCTTTTTAAGGAGGTAATATTGCAGTCTTCCGAATTTGCATCTGTCCATAGCATTATCGTATTCTACTCTAATTAGAAAATTAGTTTTTAAACAGATTTACATAACTATTTTTTATTGTTATTGTGTCAAATTCGAAGTAACCATTCAATCAAGTATGTACGAAATCAAGACCGGAAATATTTGCGCTTATTTCGGAAGTTTGCAAACGTTGAGCAAAAACGAATGATCGATAACAGCCTAATAAGCTTCAATTAATAATTAAACTCGATTTACACCATTGACTGAGTATCGCTATTAGTTCAATCATCTATGTCACTTGCTACCTTCGTAAGTTTAAATTGTATTTTTACGAATGAAAGAATTACAAAATCACTTTTAATAAATTGGTAATGTAGTATTACAGTACTATAAAAATTTGATGGGTATCGTTGTTTATAAAAGAAAATTTATTTTTAATAGATAATTGTATAGTATTATTTATAGAATCAAACTTGTTGATAAAATTAAGTGTGTTAATTATTACGAAACTGTATCACTACATTGGTCTCCTAAACCAAGGTTCTACACCATGCATCCATCAGATCTTATTTAAATATTCTCAGATCCGTTTGTTGAATATAACTTTGTATAATTCTATGCCTATAGTACTTTACTAGATCTTATTTAAATTATAAATGCAGTTTCTATTAATCAGAGGGGAGATAATTCAATTAGGTGGCCACTCATCCAAACAATTAGGAATTAGTAATTAGGGGCTTTGACAATTAAAGTAACTCTAACCACCCCTTAATTATCCCTAGTATAAGCTGTTCGCGCCGTAACTCAGTCATTGTTAATAGATAATTGAATAGTATTAGAAGTTATTTATTTGTGTCTTTGAAAAAATCATCCCACTCGGAAATCGAACAATGACTCCACTCGGAAATCGATCCTGAGCCTCTCGATTGCCGGTCAGGATTCGGTCGGTCATTAAACGAGGATTTCCAGGAATAAACAATTTCTATATTTGTTATACGCATGTATTACTAATCTACGATATGTAACAAGTATGTGGTTACCAACATTACCGTCAACATATGGTTTTCACGTCATCAGTCAGGTGTCACCTCTAGTCTTGCATTGATCTTATTTTTATATAAATTTCTGTTTTAATGCTTTAGTAGCGAAAGATAATAAATAAATGAAATTTTTCATTCCGAGTGACACATTCACTCATGAAATATCTCATTTATTTCTCATGTTTGCTTACTAAGGCATAAAAACAAAAAAAAATTATAAAAATAAAAACAAAACAATAATACTGGTGGCACCTGCCTGAAAACATGTAAACAATGTTGGTAACCACAAACTTGTTTATAAGTTAAATACATATGTACAACATATACGTGAACATATAATATGAATGTGTGTATTTAATTGTTTTACTTATATATCCTAATTTTACTCACATTCGTAATATGATTGTTCATATTTTATTATCATGTTTTTATTTGATGTATTGAATGAACCTGTTTTTATTGTGTTTTGTAATATTCATGTTCTTATTTCAATAAAAATATCTATCTAGCTATCTATCTATATCGAAATTGTTTGTTCTTTGCTTTGGAAGGGTCGGGTTCGATTGCCGAGTGGTGTGATCTTTTCAAAGACACAAATGATTATATTAATTTTAGTCATTATATTTGATCATCAAAGTTCTTAATTTCTTCACAATGAGGAAAATTTTTGAAAGTGCAAAAATTATTTAAATTATGAATTTGTATGATCGCCTTCTTGTTATTGACATACGAGCTTTTCTGTTAATGGCCAATTAAAAACTAATCTGAAAAAAATTGATCTAAATAGAGAAATAGAAAAGAAAGAAATTATGTTAATGTTCTTGTTTGTTCTTTCGGATTAGTTGCACACAGCGAGCGAGATATAGTCCTGAATAAGAGAAAAATATTTTGCTTTAGTAAATTTCGTTTTCACTGTCACTTTTATATGATTAATGTATCTGAGAACTTTTAAAATGCGTCCATGATGACTTTGAAAGTAAATAAATTCTCTGTTGCGTACATGAACAAAGCGTTACAAACTTTCAAAATTTAAAAACAGAAATTCTTAAGACGTATGGAACATTTTGAGAATAATAAAAGGACATGTAGATCAAAACAATAAGATCAATTAGTGATATTTCTACAACGTTTACAACTAAAACATAACTTAAATCTATATTACGCAGGGATATTAAATATAGGGGTTTTCTGCATTCATTAAGCAAATATATATGACTTTGTTTGCAATAGTATTTTCCAAGAGTTGTGGTTCCGTCGTAGTAGTATAAAACAAGGGATTCAAGGTGGTCAGGTCAAAGGTCAAAGGTCCCTCCTATGCTTGCGTAGCCCCGTCTCCAACAATGGCGTCATCAGTACTGTGTTCTGATTGGCTGGTTAGAGTGAAAAAGTCATCACGAACATCTAAATGGCATAGCTTTTCTCCTCTTACCACTAAGTTACTCTCCCCACTACTATCCCGACACAAATCCATTGAAATATCAATTATCGATAATAAAAAATCACGTCCAGACCAAGTACTTTTCTGTTAACGAAAGGTAATTAAGTTAACATGTTTTTTGGATTTATCAGGCTTTATATAATCTCGGCTATTATCAAAATTCGAGGGAGAATTCTCCCCTGGGCAGTCGCGAGTAGAACGAGGTAAAATGTCCGCGTTCCTATTCAGTTTGATGTTATAAATATTGAGCATTTGATAATTATAAATTTTGTAAATAATTCAGGATGACTAGATGTCGTAAAATGAGTATCAATTTAAGTGGGTTATTTCATAGACAAAATAGTTAGGAAAAAGCAGACGTATGTTGGAAAGCTTAAAAAAACATATTCCCAGACGTATTCTGGAAAGCTTACCGTAGCTAAATTTTACGATCAAAGTATAAAAATTATTATTGATTATACCCTATGGCATGTAATTAAATGTTAAAAAACTCTTTTGCATAGGAATATAAATAAATTTATGCAGAAAGCAGAGCAAGCGAAGTTACAATACTATTAGCATTTTCAGTAAATATGTGAATGATCGATCTGATTCATAGAAAACCAATATAAATGATAGCTTAATGCGTGGGAATTTAGGTGAGTGTGTGTAGACATTCGCGTTTAATTGGACTCGAATTAATCATGGCCGAACGCAATTTGTAAAGTTTGCATACAGGTGTCTAGACGAGCGAGTTAGAGGGGAGACAGAAATGAATAATAGGCGTACAGAACGTGCTGGACGGAAGTTTCAAAAATTTCATGTGCTGGATGAATCTTTGACACTCAGCTCCGTAAAAATATAATTAGGATCATATTGTGCTCATCATTTAAGAGGTTACTGTTAAAGACTTACGCCTATTAAAATTGATTGAACAAGGACACTTGTAAGTGTCGAAACCTGTATAGCATTTCCTAATTTTTGTATTGTGAATAAAATATTTTTGGAGTTGGATCATTGTTTTTCATTCTTTAATATAATTATGAATTATAATAAATAAAAAAATCAGAATTAATTCCGAATTGAACTTTGACAAAGTTAATATTGTACTACAGTACTATGGTATTCGAGTATAACTAAATAAATCTTTTTAACTAAAAATTTTACGGACTAAGTAAATTAAATTATTGAACATCAAGTTTCATTACCACGAATAACTTAAATAATTTGGGTTTGAAGTCAAACCCCAAATACCTTATTTTGGGTTTGAAGTCTTCAGCTAAATTATATTAAATCGGCAAGTAACAAGGTTTTTTTGGAGTAAATTCAAATAATTCGAATGAATAAATAAGATCATTGTGCGTGTACATAAAAATAATTATAAACTACGTTATGATGCATGAATAGAAAATTGTAAGTAAAATTATCTCTATTTATTAAAGCGTGTATTAATAAATCCTAAATGCTATTTTTATATATGTGCGAAACGCATAAATAAGTATGGACGTATTTTATTAATTGTGAGGCGTTGATTATTTTATTCTTTAATGAATGAATACTTACTTAAACTGACTGTAAGCTCTCTTATTTTATTAAGTTTACACTTTTATTTGTTTTAGCCTGAGAAATGACCCACTATTATTAGGGTTTGAGCGTTACCATTCATTCTCTAAATAGAATTATGATTACATTCGAAAGGTACGTCAAACGCTAGCACGGTGAAGCCTAGTGTATTATTCTAAATTCTTTTGAGGGACTAGGGGATTATAACTATCGATATTCTATCTCAACTAAAAATATTAACTTCATTAGAAGTAGATAAATTATAGCAAGTGTTAAAACGAAGTGTACTCTTCTAAAGCAATAAGCGATCCAAGTAGCTACAGGCTGATCGCTACGCTCACCCAAGACAAAGATTCAAGTCTCAGTCAACGATTCCAATAACGTCACAATAGTAACTTATAAACTGTAAAATAAAGTAATTTTTTTAAATCCCTTTCTAATAATATTAAAATTTTGTTTTACTATATTCCGAACGACGTAAAATATAAAGTCATAACTCATAGTTTAATATTTCCTTATCGACTTTTACGCTTCAATAAACAATTACGACGATATTGCTCCATTGAGTTGCAAGACAAAATTTAGATGACAACATATCTTGGTCTAGGATACATTATACCAATAGACAAATTTATTGGAGCTAATAGTATTAGTATATCATTTTCTAGATTTCGTTTTTAAGATATGTTTGTTGAACTACAAAATTAATTTTAACTATAGTAAAAATAATTTTAGAAGTTGGTTTTACAAGATCCTATATTAATTGCAATTGTTTTTAGATACATTTCTTCGCTGAAAATAAATACTTGATGGAATGAACATAATTAACTAAGACTTACTCATTTATAATACATATCTTTCCTGATGTGATACGCGACAAACGAAAAAAAACGAGAAGTTGTGTTAAGTTTCATTTGTATTAGCTCGACAGACACAATTTCACGCTTACTCGCTGCGCTATGATTGATGATAGCTATATCCTTCGGCTCTCCGAGGATTGTTGGACAAGATTACCAGATAAAATGGAAACTAAACTCAAATTTTCATGCTTCAACTAGAGCAAAATGCGGAACAAATTTCTCTGAATCAACGTTGAGTATCAGCGTTTTTGATAATTCTAATTATCTGTTATATATTGCTTAATTGTGATTATCAATCATTTCGAACTTTCAAACTTATGAACAATGTTGCATATATTATGTTGCCTATATTTGATTTTCAAGAGGTTTGCTGTGTTGGCTTTAGGTATTTGTAATATATGACAGAATTTTTGAATATGTCATTCATTTTATGTTTCTTTAAGTTAAATTAAGTAAATAAATAAATAAATAAACCTTTATTGTCATAAACATTTTATCGCTATCATTCATCCAATACTCATTATGCCTTTCCTCGCCCGAACACTAAAACCTTATTATCATCTTCTCTTCTCTCATACCGCCTCACAATCTGAAATAATATTCTGGCATTGTTTTGCAGTAGATAAAGTTGTTTATAATAAATTTCGTAGTAATAGGATATAGAGTGCCAAATGGTGCACATACATTTGTATAAATTATTTTAATTAAAAAAGATATACCGATTGTAACAGTACCTGTTACTATAAAGATAAAAGTCTCCGTTAAGCATACACGAAATTCATTGAATGTAGGATATTTGGAAATCCTAGATTATTCTATTAGATAGCGGATAAATAAATGTATGTTTCTGGCCGTATCAATTCATAGCAGAAAATATATTAATTCGCATATGTAAATAGATAATCATAATTAGTTATGTTTGTCGTACTTACAAGAAAGATTATAAATATTATTAACGCTGGCAATTAAAGTGTGTTTCAGTTCAAAGATAAACAACATGTTTATCTGTCTGGCATTAATTCAACACGAGTTGGTGTGATGGATGCACGTTTCAAAATCGAAACGCAATTATGGCAAACGCCCTATTAGATCACTCAAAAAACAGCAATATTGAAAGGAAATGGAAGTTTTTTTGTATTTGTTTATCAATGACATTTTATTGTACATTAATATTTTCTTTCTCTGTTTGCATTATATGTAAAGAAGGTTTTGTTAAAACTTCAATGCTGTTTCACTTACTAGGCAATATGTTAATTTCAGCTACACGCAAGATCTTGAACATCTGGGCAACTCAAAAGGCTCGCAGCTACCTGTGTCCTCAGCAAGCGACCGAGGACCGGAGGGACACCAACAACAATTCCAACGTGCGCACTCACGTTAAGCTGACCTGGCGCCTGAGGACTTATTTCTAAAGGCCGTTTTTATTCTGTAATTCTGTAAGATATTTGTTTGCGCTATTCTGTGACGAGTCGCTAAGGCTCCCCATTAGCAGCGTCGCGAGTTGATTTGAAATTTAACGACATTAATAATGACAAGTACAATTTAAAAATGAATTCTTTCTGATCTTGTGTCTGCTCGTTTTATAATTTAACTATTTGTCTATCTCTTTAAATAAAAAAATAGCCATGGTGGCCACCCCATAGCCACCCCATTTGGGCATTTGGGTTGTTGTTGTATGTATTGAAATTACCTCCCACCCCGTTATATTACTGCTAGTCTCTACACGCTTTCCAAATTTTGTTTATCTTTAATTTATCACACCACTACTTTACATGCACCGCTGTTATTTCATATGCTTTTATGTTGTAAACCGCTAAGGTAGATTATTTGTTTTCTTTCAACCGCCATTATTGGGATATAAATTTTATTTCTATGTAGTTTATGAATGACATTTATTGTGCATTATTATTTTCTTTCTCTGTTTGAATTGTCTATAAATCACAACAGAAGGTTTTGTTTAAACTTCAATGCTGTTTTGAATAAGTTAATATTAGCTTGAGAGAGAGAGAGAGAGAGAGAGCTGTCGCTTACTTACTATCGCTATGTATTATAATATGTATGACAAATTATGCACGCTAGATGCGAAGGGTGGAAGTATTGATAGGTTGGCTGGCGCTATTCACTGGTACGCTATGATATACTACGTCACTACTTCTCGCTGCTACTGCTAACTGCTGCGTTCTATTGTAGGCTGTGGGAATGCCGTTAAGAGTGAAATTATGTATTACGTCGTCATGAACATCTGGCCAACTCCAAAGACTTGCAGCTACCTGTGCCCTCAGTAAGCGACTGAGAACCGAAGGGACATCAACAACATTTCCAACGTGCGGTCTCAAGTTAAACTGATCTGGCGCCCGATTACACTTCCGGATGCCGTTTTTATTCGGTAAGATATTTGTTTGCGACATCTATGACAAGTCGCTAAGGCTCCCCATTAGCAGCGTCGTGAGTGGGAGCTCGATATTATAAGTTTTGTTTCAAACCAATTGAGAAATTGGACTATTGTACACTTCAGCCAGCATTATAAATTATTAAAAAATATTAAACATTGTACTAAACTAGGTTAATATAAAGAAATCAATTTCATAATGCAGAAATGCGATGAGTAGAATAAATTTTTATTATGCACTTTTGTTATAATTGAATTATGTAACTTAAAAACATTTTTTTTAATGTAATCATAATAAAAAGGTTTGGCGTCTTCTTTTTAGCATTTAAGTGATAAGATAAGACAATCTAAAGTTCGCTTTACATCATACATAATATCGTTTGACTAGGTCCTTAATTACATTTTCAAAAACTTATGCCTAATTCATTAAATCGTTATTTCTTTTGTATTGAATGTTTTAAATCTTGCCAAGTTCTAAACATTATAATTTTATTTAACTAGAGTAGATTTAAGTAATTTTTTTATTAAAGTTTCCTGTTTTTTCTTTAAACTCCAATTATATCCACTAGTTAAACAATAACTAAACCTTAGCTCCCCTACCGCATCATCCCTTCAACCTTCAAATCCTATGGTACTTACTAATTCTTATTTTTTCATGTCTCTCTACCTCCCGCAACATCTCACAATGTTGTGGGATATATACACAATTCCGTCTTTATCTCGCAATTCATATCTTCCCTCATCCTACCACTCGATTCATCCATTTACCATTTGACCATCGACATTTATCAAATATCCTTCTATTATGCCTAACCCATTCATTATCTTCATCTCCCTTATATACTTCTATTTTTAATTTCACAAAAACACTTTTTACAATTTTATACTCATCATGCATTAGCAAATTTTTCATACTAACTGTTTGTATTTCTTTCATCGCCCGTACCTCTGTCCCATACAACATTATAGTATACTTTCAATTATCCTTTTGATATTTCGTAGTCTCGTCAAAAGTGATGTAATATGTGTACGATAAAAATTTATAGTGCTGTCGGGGCGGGGTTTAGCCGGTAAGAGTTTACACCTACCACGTTGTACACGGGACATGTAATCCATGTTAGTTTTTTTATACAATGTTTTAATATTGGTTAAATATCTGAGTTTCTGTAAAACAAAAGGATGTGATGGATTTTTTAATTTTGATCGTTTCTGAGTAAAAACAAATTAAATATTTACTTATATATACGTATAAATATTAACGTGTAAAAGACAATAAAAATTTCGAGGTATTCATTTACTTCATTCATTTATCCTGATACAATTATACAATTACATGAAACACTTAATATGTATGCAAATTATAAATGCAAGCTTTGCTTCCGCGTTAGTGCATAATATGTGCAAACATTAAAACATTAGACAAACTCAGTCCGTCTATTTCCTAGATTATCCTTTGTCCTTAGTAGTGTGCTGAATGTCGGTTAGGAAGGAATTTGCAGACAATCTAAGTTGGTAGAGGTGACTGCATTTTGCATTTCAGCAAAACAAGGAGCAGATGTTTTAAACATTCGAAAACGGGTTTTCACCATCAGCATCATAGTAGGCAGTAGTCGAGTCTTATCAATTTATTTTCCAAGACCATTTATATCGTATAGCACCTTCTCATTGTTTTTTAGAAATGTAATATATCTTCAACTATGTTATGCAGAAGAAATTGCAAAAGACATGTGAACTCATTTTTCGCACTTATACAATAACTTTTATTTGAATTTGAAACATAAAATAATAATTCTATAATTATATTTATTGTGAAATATTTAGAAATTCTCAGGTATTTTTGGGCCATCTTCCACTTAGCCAACTAAAAATATTTTAACATCTCCGCGTTAAATTAAAAAGAAAAGAAAAACCATTTTCTAAATACATTTTGCAAAACATAAAATTATTAAAAAAAGAGGATAGGAGGATCATGTTTATATAAGAGCGGGTGTTTTGAAATATATCCTTCTTGATTTTTAATCTATATTCGCCACTGCTAAGTGTATCATTTAACAACGTTTTAAACTTATATTTTGCCACTATAAGAAAAGGTTATTCTGTACATTAAACAAATATTAAAATATAATTACTGTAGACTTGCGATAATCTAGAATATTATCTAACCTGTGCGCAAGCCGAGTTCATATAGAATGCAAAAATAACATTTAAATCCCGATGATAAATTGGGCAATTGCTTTAGACGCACTTTATAAAATTTTAAATTACTCAGCTTGAAAATTGATTTATAAATTGAAAACCCCACTTTTACTTGATATTGGTGTACAGCTTCCCAGTGGCGGAATTCACCTGTTTGGGGCCCGAGGTGGGACTAATTTTTGGGCCCCCTCCCATATACTTATATCATATATATACTAAATTTTTTTTAAAATGTATATACTTAAATGTATATACGTTACGGGCTCTTCTTTTTCTTAACACTATAAATTGCCATGTTCTATTTTGGGTGGAGAGGGTTGCTCTTCGACGTGACGTTGTTGAGAGGGGACTCTTTGTATGTGTTACTCAGCTGTTCCCACTTTTACTTATTAGGTACCTAGATCGTTTTTTAATTATAGACAAATGCATTTTGGTTTAATTCTTGCTTTAGTTTATCTACTAGTAATACAGTTATTATTTTAATTATTGATTCAGAAGTTATAATGCATTAACCTCCCTAATACTATTTGAAACAAAACACTAGTCTTTACCATTGCTAAGGTTGCGCGTTCCCTTCTGATTTAATCTTAGGTCCTTGGTTAACCAATTAGTGGTAACGCTCACGCTCACAATAGCACTCGTCTCTATACTTTAGGCTAGTAAAATGAAAGAATCGTTTAAACTTAAACAAAAATGTATTGGTAGATTTTAAAGAAATGCATACGTGCAATTAAATAAAATATTCGTGTATTTAAAATATAAAATACTCAACACCTTACAATTACTAAAATAAATCAAGATTTATTCATGCGTGAGAATAGTCAAACAAAATGGCGTTTAAGATATATTAACTTATAGCTAAATAAATATTAACTAAGGTACTTACAGGTCTGTCGCTCCTCACAATCTTATTTTCTAATTATGTTATGGTCATGCACAATGATCTTATTTATTCCCTTTAGAATTATTTTAATCTGCTTCAATATATAAACTTGTTACTTTACGATTAAATTTAATATATTTTTATCCCGAAAAATCATATTTAATTAATTATTTAATTTATTACCAAAATACTGACTACTACATATTGCTAGGTTTCATGCCTAATTATATAATACTGTCTCACTTCTAAAATCGACACTTTAATTTTAATTTTTAACATAATTTATATTTTCGCGGAACTAACCGGCACGGATTCCTTCGGCCGATGCCAAAATTGACTGATACTTCAAGCAGCTTGTATTCCATTTTTCTTCATTTTGGTCTCCCACCTAGGTCGGTCGTCTAGACATCGGTATGCATATTGTCGATCACGATTATTTCGTACCTAAGTAACACTCTCACCTTCTTGTATTAGGTGACATCGGACTATGCATTTTGCTTCGACCATAACTCTCTATGTAAAAATATTTATTTAAGATTTTATTAATTAGAGTAGGAGATAATCAATAATCGATCATTATTTCTGCCTTTTGATCAGGAAACGGATCTTTGGTCAGTTTTTCTAGTGACCGTCCAGCCATTTGTATCATATTTACACCGCTAAACATTTTATCACATCTAGTTATCTTGAAGTATTTACACTATTGGTGAGTGTCTAATGCTCGATCTAAATAGGAACGGGGAGAAATTGCGTTACAATATAATTACCATAAATTTAGTGCTTACATTAGTAGTGCTTTTCATAAGGAATTTGAAGTATACAAACTGTATATTACCTGTTATGGGGATCCGATAAAACAAAACGTTACAATATTTAAAAAGATTTGCAATCTCTTTGTGGGTAAACAATAATGTATACAACAAGAATGTTTGACCTGTAAACTGTTTTTTTTTAAATACAGTAGTTTACGTTATTTACGCATTTGTCTTTAAGTGCGTTGTCTTGGGCATGTGATTAAATTTAAGTGTAATCTACTAAGTATAAAATTATTTCTTGTCGGTTCAATCCATATAAATAAATAAATATGAAATAAAATTTATTACATATAATTTTTTAATTGTCGTGTGGGGGGCCCTGACTTGCGGCGCCCGAGGCGACCGCCTTCACCGTTTGTGCGGAAATCTGCCACTGGAGCTTCCACCGTACAGGTGTAGAGTCTCATAGTTGTATTGAAAATAATCCAGCAATATAAATGTAACGAGGAAACTCTAATATAGGTCTATGGTAATAGTTTTGTACATCGCAAATCTTACACTTGTCTGCATAAACATGAAAGTCTTCAATACAAAATTTTGAAGGTTAACTTAGACTACATAGATTTATTTAATTTAAGCAAATGCATTTTCTTGAATTACGCACGAACTTGAATTACGATTTCAGACGAGGAAGTCAGCTTACAATATGAAGATCGAGAAAAGTTTGAGTCTGAATATTTTCAAACATTAAGTGAGACAAAGACATTATTAAAGCTTCTCATGCCTGATATTGAACGAATCAGTAATGAGTTAATCAGAGTAATTCGCGGTCCAGCAGCAATCATTCGCCTTCAATCGATCATACAAACCGCGATATAAAGTTGCCAACTATTAACTTGCCAAAGTTTGCGGGACAGCTCGATGAATGGTTGCAATTTAAAGACCAGTTTGAATCTCTGATACATCTAAAAAGGTTCCAATAATGAAATACAGAAATTTCATTAATTACGCGCTAGCTTAGAGGGTGATGCGTTTCAGATAATACAGTCTCATGATTTCACATCAGACAATTATTAAATCGCATGGTAATTATTGGCCAACAGATTCAGTAATCAAATAATGTAACCAGAAATCACATTAAAGCTATTCTAAATCTCTACCTTCCAAATCTCGCTATTCTAAATTACTATTCTTTCTGACAAATTTGACTAATTAACATTAAAAGAGCGCGATGGTCACAAGTGCATAGGTAAGTTTCCAACTTTCACTGAATTGATAGATTTCTTACAAGAGAAGGCAGCAATTCTTGAAACAATTCTTGAAAATCGCGATAAGCCATCTACTTGTTTTCAAACAGTAAAACAACAATCCAAAAAGCATGCCTTCGTATCTAGTAGCATCTCGTGTTATTTCTGTAAGGGAAAAAATTTTAACTATAAATGTTCACATTTCCTGAAACTTTCGACGCCTACTAAAGAAAATTAAATCTCTAAAACTTCGTCTGAATTGCAGAAACCTGGTCATACATTCATGTACTGTGAATCAGGAAATTGCAGATTCTGTTCTCAAAAGCATAATTCGTTACTTCATCGTGAAAACATTGAGGCGCAAACAACAGAATCTAAACCTGAGCAAAAAACAATGATATCTAATTTTGCTCACAGCAAGATCGAGTCAAGTTCTTCTGTCGACTGTGCTAGTAACAGTACTAGACAAAGACGGTTGCAAACACAATTTCAAGGCATCCCTAGACTGTGGTGCGGTAGCCAACTTGGTTTCAAAGGATTTTGCTGATAAATAGGTATTAGACAACAAGAAATCAACATTTCCTTAGTTGGCATCAATGCCAAAACATCTACAATTACTAGGGAACTTTCAATTCAATTAAAATCAAGGGTGTCGTCATATAGCACTACAATTCCATGCTACATTATGCCAACGTTATCTTATCATCTACCTTCGGTTCGATTCATCAAGTCTTGACGTTCCCAATTATGTTCAATTGGCTGACCCCAATTTTTCATTGCCAGAAAATATAGACCTCATCATAGGTGCTTCACACTTTTGGTCAGTTTTGCAACGATGTAAGATTAGATTTGGACGTCACAAACCAATTTTATACAATACAAAATTCGGATTCATAGTATCGGGTCAAATTACTGCAAATTCTCAATTTAGACAATCAATTGCAATCATTTTGGAATACGGAAAAAGTGTCATTCCTTTCAAATGATACATTTCTCAACAAACATTTTCAGGAAACATATTCTCGAAATGCAGATGGTTGATTTGTAATTCGCATTCCGTTTTGTAAGTCAATTGATTCATTAGGGAGTACAGAAACTGTCCGAAAACGCCGCATACTTTTGGTTGAGAAACTTTGCTCATCCAATGTACGATTCATGTAACTTTACCATAATTTCATGCATGATTATAAGAATCACGGACATATGGTAAAGTTGAGTCACGACACTAATGACACTGATGACTACATTGTTCCTCACCATGCTGAAGTTCGTGAGTAAAAACTACGACACAATTGTGTGTTTTAATCGATGGAACCTTGGAATGTTGCACAGGTGAATCACTCAATTCCATAAAAGCAGCCGGTCCGATCGTTCAAGATGAATTTCTTTCAATTATTCTTAGATTCAGATTGCATAAATATGTTGTCTCGGCGGACATCAGACAGATGTATCGTCAATTTAGAGTCCATGATGATGATAGTAAACACCAAAGAATTCTATGGCAGTGTAACAATTCCGATGATATTCAGTATTATGAACTAAAAACAGTCACATACGCAACACTAGCAGCTCCGTTTTTGGCTACAAGTGCCTTACATCAGCTTTCAATTGATGTTAAGTATTCTTGTCCTGAGGCATCTAAGGTGATCAGGAGGGATTTTTACGTCGACGATTTGCTCTCAGGCAATGATTAATTTAAAGTGCAAAGTTTTACATATCTTGGCTGCTTTTTAAACGAATCTTGGGATCATTCTCAAGAAATAAAACTTAGAATTGAAAAGGCTAGAGCTGTGTTTTTCAAAATGAAGCGTATGTTTTGTTGTCATGATATTACAATGGATTTAAAAATGCGAATGTTAAATTGTTTAGTATACTCAACTTTACTATATGGTGTGGAAGCTTGGAGTATGTCAGATTATACAGAAAAACGCATTCATGCATTTGAACTATGGCGGTTCCTATTCTAAAGGAAAATTATTCAAAAGATTCCTTGGGTGAATCATATTACGAATGATGAAGTGATTTGACTACACTTCTACATACATAGGCAAACAATCTACATACATAGCACATTCATAACAGTCACACTCCTATAACTGTCCGCATCCATTCTATTTCCTCTCTTATATACTGGCACAATTTCTTCTATCTTCCATTCATTTGAAACTCCATCTTCTCGTTTCCATATTCTATTCATCTTTCTCACTAAAGCCTCTTACCCTTTCTCATCCAGGCATTCTCATACATCAACAGGCATTCTCATGCATTCTATTAGGTCCATCTACTCCTCCCTTTTTAATTTTTTCCATTGCTCTTTTCATCTCTTCTTTACTTACGTCAACCACATCTCGCTCCTCTGTTATGTTCTCTACCCTTTAATCACGGACTCCAAGTAACTGCAACTTTTCTTCCACTAACCTTTCCTTGATACATTTCTCTCCCCAATCTCTTATACTTTAGCTATTTACTAATTAAAATTGTTTTAAAGTTTGAAAAGTGGGGTCACAGCCGCAGAGATATTTTCTCCAAGAGGTTAAATTAAGCTGACACTAGTATAAGTTCTCGCAATAGACAAATTAATGAAAAGTCCAAGAAACATTTGATGAAGTAAACATAACAAAAGCTTCAATATTTATCTAATTGAAACATACACCCAGTGGCGTAGCTAGAGTGTGGGCAAAAGCTAGAGCTTTTGCGTGGGCCGTGGTACGAGATATAAAATGGTCCCGAAAATTTTTATATTTGTTTCGCTAAACATTAACAAATAAGGCCGTCCGCACACGGGGCAACACGGAAGCAATTCAACAGCGATATGATTTTGACGGTCAAGTAATTTTTTTTATCTTAATTAATACTTTTCTTTTATAATGCTAGATGACTATTTCGCTTCAGGTCCCTTTTGGTTACGGACCCAGGTGCGGTGACACCATCTGCACCATTGTATCTACGGCACTGCATACACTCCTGAAAACCACCATAGAGACTAACTATCAAACGAGAAGGAATTTGTCACTTATAAATGCCTTTATTTGAACTCTTAGCATATCTCTTATCCATACACATCTCTTATCCCATTCCCTTACTCATCCCTTATCCACCCTTATCCATACACAACAGTCTACAATTGGTATTAAAAACAATTAAACAAATGCAAACCAATATAAATAAGTGTTTCTTAATAAATTATTTCGTTCATAATGTAGTATTACATACTGACATATTTCATGCCTGATAATGCTGTAATGCACAGAAACCGGTAGTAAAATATAAAGGGAATAAGGAAGTAAAATTATTTTAATTGATTAAATAAAAAAACTTCTAATGCACAAAGAGATGTTAAAACCCAATTTTAGTTATTTTAATGAGTACATGATATTTGGACAATTTGTTGAAAATATCCCTATGTGAACGAGTGCTAAGTAATATAAGATTTTATTATTGCAGCTATGATTAGATTTTATTATGTTCGTTATTCCGAATATAAAAATGAAATAAGATGCAGGTGGTAAACGCAGTTATGACATATTTTCCTTGGCTTGGAAAAATTGGAAACATGTTTTAGCATAATTGAATAGCATTTCGCGGTAGATATACTTACTTTAAGTTCTGTCCGTAAAATAAATGCAGCTAATATATTCTCATAATTTTGTTTTATTTCGGTGCAAAACTGGGCATTTATTATTAAAAATATTGTATATATCGCGGGTGCATTTTGCAAGCAATAAAAGATTTATTGAATTTTGATGATATATTTTTACATAGCTGGAATATGCAGGTAAGAGGGTGGCTTGACATAAATCTAGCCTAAGTAAAAAAACGCACGATTTTTGTATTTTTTATCAGTTATTTTTCAACATATTCCCCTTTTAAGGCAATACTCTTTTCAAGACGACTTTCCAATTTCTACATCCCTTCCGAAAATACTTATGCTCGAGCTCTTCAAAATAATGGGAAATTTCGTTGTCATCACTTCATCGTTTGTTGCAAAATGGCGTTCTCCATGTCATTGTTTTAGGTTTAGGAAAAGGAAGAAATGGCAAAGGCATTAGAAAGGCGAAGAAATGGCAAGAATTCGATTGGTGGTTGACCAATCCGCAGCCTAATTGGATTAATTTGGCATAAACGACGGCGACTCTGTGAGCGGGTGCGTTGTTGTGATGGACGAGAAGTTTATTTGCGAGCTAAACTAGGTCATTTTTTCTTCAATTTTGCATCTAAATGGCCCAATAATCATCATCATTATCAGCCATTTTCTATCCACTGCAGGATGTAGGCCTCCTTCAAATTTTTCCAATCGTTTCGGTTTTGTGCTCCCTTCATTCAATTTTTACCGGCTATGGCTCGAATGTCGTCGGTCCATCTTTTAGGAGGTCGACCAACTGAGCGTTTTGTTATGCGTGGTCTCCAACATTTTTTTGCCCATCTTTCCTCTGGCTGTCTGGCTGAGTGTCCTGCCCAAGACCATTTAGCGTTTGATATTTTCTCGATGATGTCAGTGACTTTCGTTTGTCGACGAATTTCCTCGTTTCTAATATGGTAGCGAAGGCTGATGCCCATCATGGCTCTTTCCATAGCTGTCTGACTTACCCTTAGTCTGTTGGCGTCTCGTGCCGTCACCGTCATCGTCTCCAGGCCATACGTCATGACCGGTAAAACACATTTATCGAAAACGTCTCTTTTTAGACTGTTCGGAATTTTGCTCTTAAATATATAGTTCAGTCTACCAAAAGCTGC
>WYDF02302434.1:0-14788 GCA_009867245.2 Adranes taylori
ACTTCTTTGTCATGAGCGGGGTTATATCTCGCGTGGTAGGCATTTTAATTTTCCAACGTTTAGCCAAAGTCGCATCGGTATGTTAGACAATATATAATTTTTCAATTTATTTATAATAACTATTCAATAAAATAATTATTTTTTGATTTTTTTCTATAGTCAACACACAGTCAACATGCAGTAAATGTAAACATAACCGTTAATGCGTTATCGGTGAAATGTATTGGGGGCGGATTTATGATTCGATTTAAATTGCTATGCATTAAATTTACTAACTTGCAGTTGCCTATGATATAAATGATAACCACATACATATTATAACTACAAAACAAATGCTGTTCCACATATTTATAAAACGACAAATAATATTAACATAAAAAAGAACCTATAAAAATGTACAACGATGAATCCAGAGGTAGCGCTTTTGAAGAGTATTATTAAAATTTTACTCCGATAAGTTAGAAGCACTAGTACGATTCGAGTTTATAATTATTGGTTCTGTTAGCAAATCCCACATTTTTTATTCAACTTTTGTCTGAACATATTGAACACAATTTTTAGATTTTTACGCATTAAACCTTCATAGAAAAGAGTTTTTACGTCGTCTGTAAACTTGAATGTTTGGTTTTTGGCTGCCACATAATTTTTTACGTCTGCGCCAAATAATTCAATAGGATTTAGCCCAAGCCTTAAAACGGTTTTACCTTACGTTTTAGCCATTTAATCGATGATGTATTTATTGTAGCTTTTCTAATACCGATTGACAATGAGCAAAACTTCTAATTTTAAAGCTTCTTCATCAAATTGAATGCTCTTTGAATGCAGCCAGTTTTTAATATCAGATTTTCGGGATACAGTGTTTGATATTTTCTCCAGCTTCCTAAAATACTATGGGCCATTATCTAAAACTATCACAGAGTTGTCTTCTAGTTTGGGAAGGATATTTGAAAACCAATTTTCAAATGAAGGTCCATCCATTTCTTCATGGTAATGGCCTGTCTTTTTTGATTGAAATGGCCACGAAGCATCGGAAAGAAATCCATGCTCATCACCAATCTGACAGATTATTAATCTTTTTCCCTTGCCTGAAAATTACAAAATTATAAGCCCACTTTTTATCACAACTATTGAAAGTTTGCGTCAAATAGGCTACAATTGAATGTTTATAGTTTTACCTGATGGATTTGATAATTGGTGAGGCTTAGAAAATTCTTATTGTGTATAGCATAAGAGCTTGTAACTCTCCGTTCTATGTTAGTGCTTGTCGTGCCTGGTACGGTGTTGTTTATTGATGGTGGTCGTACACTAGGTGATTGAGTGGATGCTGATGGTGGTTGTACTATAGATGCAGTTATGCCTGGTTTGTTGTTGCTGTGAATTATTTGTTGTTTATTATCATAGTACGGATGTAATACAAGTTTCCAAGCGCTAGAAATGTTTTCGTTCTCATTTCGTTTGTTCATCGTGTCAAGTCGTTTTTCGATTTCTATGGCTTCTCTAGTAATTCTCTTGCTATAGTGGGTTTCTGTGGCTATTGTTCTAGAGTTTTGAAAGCTATTCTGTGACCGATTGTGCTGTTATGTTGGAACGAGCACCCTTTAATTTTGTGTAAATAATAAATAAAACACAAGAGTCCTAAAATAATATAGGAACTCTAAACTCAAATTACAAAGTAAATAAAGTCACTTAAAAATATTACTTAACTAGCTAAAGGGTTAAGTGAATAAATAACTTCCGCAAGGAAAGATAATTTAATTAATAATGAAACCTAAACGCTTAAAGAACAGCAGATAAAAAACTTAATAATCTTTCTACATCAAAAGAAACGCTCATTATAGCGTAGAACAAGAAAAAAAAAACACGCCCACTTATCTACCTCAAAAAATAATTCTACAAGAGAAATTTAAAGTTTTCTATTACTATGTTCCGCCACAAAGTTTCGCCCTTTTTCTTTTTGTTTCGAGCTAGGGAAATCATTCCCATTCCGTATTTCTATTGTACTAGTTAGTTTCTAGTTTCTCATGGTGACTATGGGAAAAACAAGTTAAGTTTAATAGCACCTACATAGTTTTTACTCCCTTGGGATGTATTTGTCTTTCCTATTTAGTTTCATTGTGGAATCAGGCTTTGTTAAATTTATTCTATCTATTCTCTTTCTGTCTCACACACATAGAGGTATTTACATTTTTTTGGAATAAAATTTTCTCTTTCACTCTCTCTGTAAGAAAAACATTTATACAGGATAAATTAATATTAATATTAATACATGTATAAAGGTACATACATTTTATTGATTTAATAAATAGAAGCAATAAAAATTAGATATTTGCTTTTTATAATTCTATAGCAATAAAGATCTTGCTTTAATTTCTGCACCATAACTGTTTTGATTAAAATCAGTTATCTAAAGATAAAATCACATAATCCCTTCTCATTTTCCTCAGGAAATACCAAAGTTACAAATTTGAGTTCGGACAAACTCCACACTCAAAAAATAATATATAAAGGCAGAAATGGAAATATAGCTCCTACGTGGTATACAATGTTAAAAAAAAGATAGGCTAAACCAACTCATTTAGCACCAATACCAAGAGTAAATAGTGGATTTGTGATAAAATAGAAAATAGATTTCTGAAACATTTTAAATAGATTTGTTCAGACAAATCAGATATCATAAAACCTAAAAGAGTTAGAAATAAAATATATTTACTTAATGTAATAGTTTCTGCCTGAATCATCTATGGCTCGCTCCCATCCGAACGGCAAGGAATCTTCATCCATTTTCCATGCTTCGGCTGGAGGCAGCCATCCGGCTGTTCGGGTCACATGGCTAAAATAAGAGAAACAAAATTAGCACCAAATTTGACATCAGTAAGCATTCAAAACAATTATGAAACAATAATATTTTTCGAAAATCAAACATCTTTTAGTGTCACGTTGTCACGTATTTTATTTTCTAACGTGACGCTTCAAGTTATTATCACGCATGGACCTAAAAATATTTAGTCCCGTAGCTCGCTTAAGTAGCGAACGAATACGATTGTTAACTACAATAGCTACAACGCTTGGAATGCAAATCAACCAAGTTGATGTTACTTTGGCATTCTAAACGAAGAAATATATATATGAAACCTCCCAAAAACAAAAATAAAATTCTCGAAAATCTGGTAAAACGAAATCAAACTAGTACAATAAGAAAGCCCATGATATGTTGGAATAAGTTAAATGCGGTGACAAAGTATGTAAATTACAGAAGTCACTATATGGTTTAAAACAAGCTGGAAGAAATTAGTTCGTTAGATAATGTTTTAACAGAAATGGGGACAAACTCATCAAAAGCTGATCCATGCCTTTATTATATAAGGCAAAAGGCAGATCTAACACTAATTTTAGTTTATGTAGACGATATTTTAATTGCCTTCCGAAATAAGAATACGGTATTGGATTACTTGATTTATCACTACTAAAACTACACTGTGATAATATGGGAGCTCTGAAAATAGGGGAAACACACACCTTACGTAGTAGGAACAAACACATTGATTTAAAATACCACTTTATCAGAGACGCAATAAATGATAAGCTTCTAGAAATTGATTATTTATGTACATAAGATATGCTAGCACATCTATTCACCAAGGGCCTTCCGCGCCCGAAATATTTAAATCTGATTGAAATTATAGGATTGGTCAAAATACAACACGCATAAACCGAGGTGAAGTGTTGAGAAGAAAGTGTTCGAAATCGCCTTCATCTCTTTTATAGATATAGGAATTCAAGTGCTAAGGGAAAGGATTTGCTTACGTATTTTTCAGCTGCCATACTACACCACGACCGATGGGAGAGATCTTTGATGTGCAAAGTATGGGTTAGTGTAAAACAGAAAAAGTATTCGGAAAAAATGCAAACGTTTTCTTACAATCTTGCATTGGGGTTACCAAGACCGTACTAATAATCATAGTAGCTAAGAATTGATAAAAAATTACTACGCATCTTGAAGGCAGGACATATCACCGGCCATTATAGAATACGGGAGTTGTACTTCAACAAACACTATCGAAGTCACGTACAGATCCCGCATTATACCATGGCCGATGATACCGCTAACGCCTTCAACAATTCTTAGCTATTGTGATTATTACTACGGCTCTTGGTGCTCTAAATGAAAGGTTGTAAGAAAACGATTGTATTTCTTTTTTCCGAATACTTTTTCTGTATTACACTAATCGATACTTTGCGTATTAAAGATCTCTTCCACCGGCCATTGTATAGTACGTCAACTTGTATTTTATTCTCTAACGTATTTTTTGCATTTATATTTTTCTAAATAGTAACTTTTAATTTATTTCGCTTTTACTAATTAACTTTCATTACAATTATTGAAGAAGAGGATAATTAGGTTTTGCTCTCGTGACTAGAACTTAATCTAATTACTATGGAGTATCATCAGATCGACGTGGTTTGTAGTGAAACACACAGTTCTAATAGTAACATAGTAATTTTAGTTTATTAGAGCTAATCAGTCTTTTTATACTATATCTAAGGTTAATAATAATAAGTCATTTGTACGTAAATGATGTGATATGAACTAGTACGTTCTATGCATACAACGATTGTTTACATTAAATAATTATAATGAACTGTAGTATTTGCAAATATAAATTCTTGTACATTAATATTTAAATATCGTAGTACTTGACATTCAATAGGCACGATCATTGCTTTTAATTGTTTTTTTAAATATATTTCGATTTATTAACAATCATAGTATAGTTATGATTTGCTTACATTTTTATTTAATTTTCTTATGTAAGGAAATAGGCACGATCATTGCTTTTAATTGTTTTTTTAAATATATTTCGATTTATTAACAACCGTAGTATAGTTATGATTTGCTTACGTTTTTATTTAATTTTCTTATGTAAGGATATTTCCTTACATAAGAAAATTACATAAGAAAGCAATGATCGTGCCTATTGACTTTTAATTGTTTTTTAAATATATTTTCATTTATTAACAATCGTATTATAGTTATGATTTGCTTACGTTTTTATCTAATTTTCTTATGTAAGGAAATAATATATGTCAAAATGAAATCTAAGAAAATTAATGAACATTAATAAAATAAATATTTGTATAATATTTCCATGTCCTAATTTAGGCATACTGCCGCGTCAAATTGCAGCGATTGAAGTTCAAAGTTCTGAACTGTATGAGGGACCTCTTCTCGCTCGACGATAGTGACGCTTGGGCGAATTGGCTTCTTTTGCAGCATTGTCCAACTTTTTATTATAGCCAATCCTCCAACCAACGAACCAAGGAAGATCCAAACGAGGGTTAACGATGACCCATGTGTCTTCACCTGATGCCAAATTGATTTTTGAAACCTTTCATTTAGTTCTTCTTCTTTGGTTCTTATGTGGATGAGATCATCGCCGATGATATCGGCCATCTCTTCTTGACTGACGTCAGATTGACTAATAGTGTTATTGCTGATCTGGACCTTGAATTTATTGACGAAAGAAACATTTAATTGCTGCTGAGGACGGATTATTGTTGTCGAAGTATATATCTGACATCCATCTTCTATTGTTATGATTGTCATGACTCATTAACTGTACTCGTTCCCCGTCGCATATGACGAAAAAGACTAGGTACGTTGGTGGTGACCATCCATGATATTGCTGTTACCATTTTCTAGAGTCGTTACCAATTTCTATAACATATACATAGCCGACCCACTATTTCATAGACCAATACCAATAGATATACTGCTTTGAGCAAATAAACTAGAAAGTTTTTGTTATCAAGAGTAAGGAAATCAGAAAGACTAATAGATCAAGAAACGGAGTTCATTTGGATGTTATCCGATTTGAAGAACAATGGACAAAAGGGTAATTGTGTTTTACTCTTTTGTTGGCTCGTAACTAGAACTTAATCTAATTACTATGGAGTATCGTCAGATCGACGTGGTTTGGAGTGAAACACAGTTCTAATACTAAGATGATAATCTCGGTTTCTTAAAGTCTTTTTATACTATATTTAAGGTTAATAATAATAAGTCATTTATAAGTAAATGAATTGTTATAAACTAGTTGTATGTTCTTTTACATTAAATGATCATAGTGTAGTGTTTGCAAATATAAATTCTTATATATACATATTTAAATATCGTAACTTGACATTGAACAGGCACGCCTTAGCGATCATTGCTTTTAATTGTTTTTTTAATATATTTCGATTTATTAACAATCGTATTATAGTTATGATTTGCTTATGTTTTTATCTACTTTTCGAATTTAAGGAAATAGTATATGCGTAAATGAAATTTAAGAAAATTAATGAACATTAATAAAATAAATGTTTGTATAATATTTCCATGTCCAAATTCCATGTCCTAACTTGTCCAACTACTCCGTAAATAAACTTGCGCAAGAAGAACAATTGTTTTTATTTACTTCTGCTTTCCATCTTACATACTAGAATATTTGTATATAAACATTTTGAAGAAAATTATTGGAGATTTTACCGCATCTTCCCAAGTTGGTAAGTTGGATTTACTAAAATATTTCATTTTTCTGAATCAATTCTGAAATCGTAGTTATTAATTTGAAGAAATTAATTCGACATTTTACATAATAAATAACTTATTTAAATAAATTATTAATTTACTTTATTCAAATAATTTATTAATTATATTGATTGTTTACATGTTTCATCAACATAGTGACATCTTCAGAACAGTGAATTTAAAACTGACTATTATAATTTATTTAATTAATTATTAATTAATTATTTATTAAATTATTTATTAAATAACATCTGATAAATTATTAATTTAGTTTATTTAATTAATTTATTAATTACATTTTTTGTCTGCATGTTTCACCAACACAGTGGGATCTTCAGAATAGTAAATTTAAAACTCACTACTATAATTTATTTAATAAATTATTTAACAATTATTTATTAATTATATTTATTGCTTACATGTTTCAGCAACACAATGACATTTGCAGAAGAGTGAGTTTAAAACTCAAATTTATAAAAAATAAATTTGATATTATATTATATAAAATTTATGTAATAAATTATTTATTTAAACACGTGCATTTTAATTTATTTCATAATTTTATATAACTATATACGATATTAAAATTTATGTTATAATAAATCTGCACAACATACATGCCAAAACGAAACTCGTATTTGGTTCAACCCTGTACAATATATGTTCCCTTTTACTATTAATATAGTTCAATATTTGCGTCACAATATTACAATTTGCATAATAGCTAACAGGCAAAAACCACAGTTTTCTGCTTTCGGGAATTAACTCATTAGGCGTGTTGCATATTGTCGTATGAAACATAACAAAACCCTAAAAATATATATCAAATGCTAATTCGTCAATTTTCTCACGCAAAACAAACATCTAATACTTAATCAATCATTATTATAAGACCTAGAATAGGGAACTGAGTTATTTACATTACCTATGCGTAAATTTATAAACTAAAAATATTCTAGGTTGCTTAAATTAAATGATTTGTAATGCAACAAATAAAATGGTGGATTCTTTGGTTAATAATAAGGCGTAACCGGCGAATTCACTATTACTGTAACATAATACGAAATGTTTTAAATAAAATCCATGCTATAACAATGATCTAGTTTTTAGGGAAGATAATAATTATGATTTGCATAACTACATGTCATTCTTCTAAATGAATACGACATGTTGAAAAGAAAAGAATAATCCGCACCAATTAAATACGAAGCACAAGAAAAAAACAGGCTTTTCTCTGAGATGAATATTGAAGTGCACCCGGAAGGGACATTTGCCAGTCTAACCACATAATAATCGTCCTTGCCGGTTTCTTTCTACGTTGAACGTTCGTACCGTACAGCATTCGAAAATGGATGTAAAATTTCGCCTCTCTGCTGTTTTCACTTCATTTAAAATTAGCACGCCTTATTTAATTCAAATTTGCATATTGATTCTACAATTATTTATTCGTTGTAAAGTACATGCATTTAAATGTATCAATTAAAACATTTTATGTCAAACCTTTCGATCATATCAGGAGATATAAAATCAAAATATTTAATGTAATAATTTATAATTTTAATGTCATGAAACTTTAGAAAAAACAAAACAGTACTCCTCTAAAGCACTTTATTTAATAAGAAAGACACTCGTTTTATAAGAAAACATGGGTCGCGTCCCGATGCATAAAGTTGTTGTAGGGTCCTGTATAATAAGCTATAATACCATTTTCATATAGCATTTTATATTGTTGAGAACCCATTTCGAGTAAGAGCTGAAAACATACCAATAATTAACAAAGTTTCAAGTGGTATCGGAATGTAATCGAATCAATTCGCAAGTGAAAGTAATCGCCAAAATTTAATAGTTTGTGATAAACATTTGGATTCAACTTTCGGTTAGTTTTAAAAATGTGGCTCCTATACATCTTTGTGAGCAGACTATTTCAAAAGTTCAAAAACAGCTTTCTTAACTGAATTTATTATAATTATTATTATTATTTAACAACTGGGAGGGAAATAATCCCCTAAAACTGCAACCATCGAATTCATCTGACTGCAGTTTAGTTGTCCCCAATCTATTGCGTCTACGTGCTTAGGATTGATATAATACGCGATGACAGTTTTCTTCATTCTCCCCACATCTCCCTGCACGTAGGTGCTTTTATTAGCCCTTATCGTATTAAGGGTCGCTTTCTCAGACAGTTGTATCCCGCAATGAAATTTACTACTAATTTATTTTTACCTTCCTAGGTTTAGTAGCTCTTTCTAACTCTTCTCCGTACTATTTGCCGAAATGGCAAACCTGATGCCTGTAAGATGTAGTTATTTTGATTACCTTTGATTCCACAATGCGTGGGTATCCATAAAAGAAGCACGCTGTTTCATTCCGCAAGAGAGTAGTTTATTTACACAATATATTCCGGACCATGCCTTTTCCTTTGTCTTGCCCCCATCTGCAAACCAGACAAACCCATTAACTACGTTGGTGTTGATCGCATGACACAAACTAGTCCTAAGCACGCCATCCTTTAAAGCTTGCCTACTTGAATTTGAGAGTCCTTGGTTAGAGAACGCTTCCATCTCAGGATTACAGCATACGTTATGACTAATTATGACTGTGCACATCTAGTACATCACCTAAAGAGGTTCTTAATACTCTTATCGATTTGTTTGGTATGTTCTCTACATAAATTTAAATGGTATAAATTATACAATATTTGCAATTATATTTGAATACTCTTCTCTGTTAGCTGTGAGATGAACTAGCCTCTCTGTGGTTGTTATTCGAGTCCACGCTCTGATGATCCTCTCTGAAACAATTGCCCCTGAGCCAGCGGCAATTGTTTTCTGCCTCTGCCACGGCTACCTTTAGTTGTAGAAATTTGTATTTTAGGCCACGCATTACATGTCCAAAATATGCAGTTCTCCGTCGTTTGATGGTGGTTAGCAGTTCTCTATTCATGTTCGCCTTCTGAGAAATTCTTCATTTGAAATATGATCTCTCAAGATTCTTCTCCAAATCCATATTTCAAAACTTTCTAATTTGTTCATTTCAGCTAGTTGTCTAGGATTCAGCCCCATAAAGAAGGACAGACCAGATGCAGCATATTATTAAACGTATTTGTAGCTGCATATTAATCTGTCGACTGCTGAACAATTGCTTGAACTTCTGAAAGTGACTTCTAGCTATTTAAATGCTGGAGCTCCAGTCAGTATTTAACCTTGCACCAAGATAATTGAAACTGGAGATTCTTTCAATCTGTACACCTTTAACTATTATTGTTGCATTATGATAGCTGATATGTTTCCTGCTCACAATCATGAATTTAGATTTCGAACTCTTGACTTTGAGATTGTTTTGTTTGCTGATTTTGACTATTCTGTTTATCAGGTTTTCTAGGTCTTCTATCCTATCTACAATCATGGTCCTATCATCAGCGTATGTCATGTTGTTGATGTGCACTCCATTTACTTTGATCCCTTTTTCTACTGAGTCTAACGCTTCAGATAAAATAGATTCAGCATATAAGTTATACAACTGTAGTGATAAAATACATACTTGATTCTAATGCCTTTCGCTGTCCCGTCGTTGATTCTTATATGGGCCAACTGATTACAATACAAGTTTCGTACACAATCAATGATTTTTTTGTCAAGGTCCACTGAATTCAAGGTAATCTCGGCAGTTTTGTATAAGATTTGTAAACTGAAAATAGCTTCTCTTGTACCAGTATATTCTCTGAAGCTGAATTGTGTTTTCCCCAATTTTTCTTCGCATTTATTATAAATTCTGATGTGGATGATTTTTAGAAATATTCTTGATATGTGGGTTATAATATTTATCAGTTAATAATCACTTTCAGTTTATGTCTTCATTTGGCGTATTTACTTGTGGAGGATTTTCACTTCTTTCTTCATCACCAAATAGTTCTCATATATAATTTTGACATACTTCTTTTCTTCTCTCGGGATCTATAATCTCGATCTATAATCTAGAATTATAATCTCGTTTTGGTGGTCAATTAGATAATAGGAGATCGATTTTTTTAAGGGGCCTTATATTTCATTTACTTTTCTATGAAGATTAAAGTCGTCATTAAGGTGCTCTAAACATTCTAAGTCATTAGACTGTTCATTTAGGCAATATTTTTTGCTTGTTTGCATTTTGACCTCATTTCCTAGTGCAATTCAGGTACTCAACTACCTAGAATATTCACTGAGATTTCACTTAAAATAGATTTCGTGTGGCTCATCAACGTTATCGTCAGGATCATTTATTGATCTGATTTTGTTATTAATTTCAATAGAAACAGGACATTTGAAGTTGTTGTCTTTGAGCTTTTCTACGTTTGGGAATTCGGCGTAGTTTTTTTTTTATGGAAGTCAACTTTAATCTCATTTTTAACCATCAGATATTGTGGTCTGATGGTACGTCTGCTCCGAGATAAGTAGAAACATTGTATATTTAATTACCGAAACGGCTATTAATGAGGAAGTACTCTGAATATTTCTTTGGGCTGTATCATGCATGTTACCAGATGTAACGTCTTCTGACAGGTAGTTTATACCAGGTTTTGGTAATTTTAAGATAATTTTCTTCACAGAATTGAAGTAGAATATCTCCTCTGTCGTCCATTATGCCCAAACCAAATCGTCCTACATGTTTGGTATTGCACCACATTCGATTTTGACGTAGAAATCACACATAATGATGTTAACAGCGTACGGCGTTGTGAGTTTAATGATGTACTTCAATTCATCATAAAACACTTCTATTTCCTCGTCGTCTGGTTCTGATGTAGGAGCGACGACCTGGATTATATACAAGTTGACTGGTGTCACATTGAGTCTGAGAAGCGACTACGTTATTCGTAGCCGCCAAATGTTGATAGCAGACGCTACGTAGTTTCAATTTATGTCCTGGGTGCTATATTATTTCATATGTACTCTACATATCCAGCCACTAAAAAATAGTAGTGTATTCAAATTAAAGAATATCGCGGAAAAAAATCCGCAAAGGCAAACAATTACACAAGTATGTGTATATAGAATTGTTAGTGACGTCTCGTACAATGATGTACCGGGTATCGACATAATACATCTTGACATGTATGAGTGTGTATGCTCGCTCCCTTAATGAAATAATAATGATAAATGCGTTTGTATTTAAAATCCACGATGTTAGTGTAAGACCGTGATATTTGCGAAATAACGTTTTACTGTCTGATTTTAAATGGCTGAGTGAATTCTTTTCTGACCTCTCAGAGCTGGTGAGTATGTATGTGAGCCGGTTAGCTATTTCCGCGTACAAGGTTGTGACAGGCATCTCTTTCTCGCGGACTAAGTATTGAACGCCAGTATGCAATATTTGCTGCCGCGCATCTTAGTCCTTTTTAATGCATTACGGTGTTAAACATCGCAATTTAAATTTCGTTTATTAACTTATATATTTTGAATTACATTTTGCAGGATTATTTATATGTTAATTAATTAATTGACATGGGGTATGTTAATCTGATTCATAATCATCAGAACAGTTTCATAATTTAAGAACAAAACAAAGCAGTGTGTGTTAAATAGAACTTGTTTCACATTTGGACTGTATTTGATGTATCCAAAACTCAAATATATGGTTTTGATCACTCTACAGACTTGGAATATTTTCGTAAATTGTTAATCTATTAACAAATTACACGAGTATTTTCAATTAAACTTTTTGACATTAAAACACTAAAACGATCAATAAACCAGTTGTTGGTAAGATGTAGTTACATAGTTAACTTTCTTTTTTGAATCAAAATATATCATACTAAATATAAAGGACACATAAGAATATTCAAAACTCAAAATGGAGTTGTTTACAGGATAATACCCACGATACCCATCTAAACACGTACATTTTTTTCTGTTCAAACATTTTACGGGTATGTACTTTTTCTTCATTGCTCTTTTACATTTCGTTTTCTTTATGGCATTAAATTTAGACAACTTTGCACGTACATACATTCCTTCCTTTGTTCCACGTTTCGTAAGTCAGCGGAAGATTTTTTTGCATAACAAATAACATCCAAAAAAAATTTCGAAACAAATAGCATTGTTAGAAAAACAAGAAACGACAATAATTTACATATGTATATAATATATAACTCACAACGTCGTAAGAGTGTATAAAAACACTACTTGCGCGTTTTCTTGCAAATACGGAGACACTCAGAATGGTTTAAAGTGTAAATCATACTTGTTCGGAAATAAACGTCAAGATAGTAATATACAAGAAACTAAAAGTTGAGATACTGCATATAAATATTTTATTAAGCAACAAATCTCACACGGAAAATAATAATGATGTATTTAATATGTATTTGTATTGATGTATTTGTATTTAAAGATGATCGTATTCTGGGGTGCGGCGTCAAAATGTGAATTATTGAAATACTAGTAATCAAAGAATAAGCCTATCAGTACTTTCGATGTGAACTTAAAAATTTCTATCATGAATAATTTTACTTCTTCAATTTACGAGGGATATTTGACGGAAAACTAACATTTCAAAAGTTGGCTCCATTGTCGCGATGATGATTATATTGCTAACTTCAGACATCTGGTAGCAGTCTGCAGTTAAAATTTCGTGCAAATCTGTGAGTTACTTTACGTTTGATAGTCGTTTCAAGTAAACAATTTGTCAATTTTTGATTATAAATGGATAAAAAATAAAACATTATTTTTTACGTGGAAAGAATATAAAAAAAAAACAGGAGTACAAACGTGAATCTACTCCTTCGCATGGAATAATTTTGCAAGTGGTTTGCTGTCTTCAGAAGTGGTCATATGACCACGAATGATGCTTGACGTCATTGGCCGTCAAAAACTGTTACTACTGATTGATAAAGTCCATGCCCTTGTAAAAAATGAGCACCAACTGAATGTGCCGCGCGAGCTAATGAAGAAAACATTTCAACGGAATCGGTGCACAAATTTTACATCAACATTTAAACTTGAAAAAGTTAACCGCAAGATGGGTGTCGCGTTTGCTAACTGTATCGCAAACGCTTATTCGTGTTTCAATTTTCAATTGCTGTTTGGTTAAGTCTAAACATAATACAAGAGAATTTTTTCGTCGATATTGTCACGTTAAAAATAGACTATGACTGGATAATAGTGTTGTTTTTCCCTAGAATTATAATTAAACGTTGCAAATTTAACCTACGTGATTAACCAATAACAAAACAAGGGATCTTCATTACAAGTGATTTATTTGTTTAATTAATGCAAAAACATTTTATAATACTGAAATTATAAAGGGGCATAAAAACATAATAATTAAAACTCAAAATATCTATTATTCTTATTATTTACTATTTTCATGAATAAATTAAATTGCATACAATAAATTATAACACCACATCTCTAACAAGCGAATTAATTAATTTCCAAGAAACATTAAGCGATTGAATAGTTTATACGCTTTGAGTCAAATAATATAATCAAATAAATATAATTACTTACAATTTCACGAAGCACGGATACGTACTTTTAGTTTATTTTAAATTTCTGAAAATTATTTTCAACTGAGGCTCTCCGAATAAAACATGGGCTTATATATGACATAATAGGCAAGCCTCCCCTTAAATAATGAGTTCAGACGGCTCGCACTCGCCAACCGCTGGCCGCGCTAGAATTTTTCTAGAAGGTCTATCTTTTTTTCTTCTCATTAACCTATTGCTAAATGGCTTATACTTAATCTTTCCGTCTTTGCCTGGTGCCATAAGGAAAGTACCTCGAGCCAAGCGCTGCACTGCGGATTTGTCCCTATTTGTCCCTATTTGCCATGTGCAACTGGCACAAAACTCCTCCTGAAGAAAATTGGATACCTCAGCCCGTTTGGACAACCGTACGATAAAATAACTTTTCTAACAATTCGCGCCACGTTTTATGATTTATCTGTCGCGCAAATATGTAAAAATCCGCGTAACTAATTAATATTAGAATATTTCATAAATTTGAATACGAAATCTATTACGTTAGATACCTAGAATGGATTTCATAAAATTATGTTATGTTGAAGAATTGGGATGACCTATGAGTATTAGAATACTTAAAGTATAGACATTAGAATGTAATTAAAATGAGGACAATATTTTGTATGCTATATTATTCACGCCCCCCCCCCCCCCCCCCCCGGTCCCCCCGAATCCGACCAACTACAATAAGCACTGACACGACCAAGACATAAAAA
>WYDF02302445.1:0-15501 GCA_009867245.2 Adranes taylori
ATAATCCATTTTGATAAATAATCCATTTTGACATTTATTTTAAATTTTTATTTATTTATCGAAAAAATAACTCTAGTTAAAAGGTAGTATATAACGTAAATACTGACGTTTTAATTTATGTCTCATTGTACCTAATTAAAAAAATATCCATTAATAATTATTTTATATTTAAAATATTAAGGGTTACGATTATCTATCTATAGCTATATATATAAAAATCAATGTATGTTTGTATGTATGTCTGAATGTATGTCCTTTATGCCTGACCAGACCATCCATCCGATCGACATGAAACTTTAGGAATTTGTTGAGAACTCTCCCGGCAAGGTTTCTGTGAAATTAGTTTTTTGAAATTTTATACTGGACCAAAGATACAGGCTCCGAAATGTTTCTTTGCAGAGAGTTAGGAAATATTTGTAGCACATTTCTACTGTGACAGAGACTTTTAGTCTCAGGCATAAATGCTGATAAATAGACGACAAATATCCCCAGTGCAAAACAACGTTTGCCGGGTTCGCTAGTATATATATATATATATATATATATATATACGAATAGTCTTCATAATTGTCTTAAAATAGCACGTAAATGTGCTTTGTACGTTTCCGGAAGAGCGTTTACCCTCGTTTCCTTCGAGCGCTCTTCAGCACAAAAACCATGACAAAATATAGTAAACTTCAGACACAATCTACAGGTTTTAAGTTACCTTAAATTATAAAACAGGAAGTAAATAAGAGGCGCAAGGAATATTTATTATTCATAGATTTAAAGTCCACCTTTGATAAGCAAGTTAGAAAGAAATACTGGAAAAGAATGAATGAGGTGGATATATGGGAGTGTTTGTGTTGAATAATAAGATGTGTGGAATAATTCCCCCCCCCCCCCCTCCCCCGTAGACTTTACACCTGGAAGTCCCCAGTAGATGCAACTGAGACAATTCAGTGAAAAACCAGATCGACTTCATAATGGTACCAAAAATATCTAGAAACTCAATTATATCGGTGAAGACTCAATCGATTCATGACCCAATGGTAATTAATCTAGAAACTAAAGTAAAACGTCTCGAAAGAAAAAAAGTTAAATAATAGGAAATTAAAAGACCCTGACATTAAACAACAGGTACAGGAATCCTTAAGAACAAACATCGGAAATATGACTGAACACGAAACAGGCGCAGTTTCTAAATGGGAGAAAATAAAAAGTGCTGTTGAAGTGACAAGCAAGACGCTTTTGCTACAGGACCCGAGTAAAGAAGAAAGAATGGATGACGGACGAAATCCTTGACATGAAATATCAAGAAATAAATCGTAAAATAAGAACAAAGATAAAAGAAGCAAAAGTGCACTGTGACAAAAGATATCATATAGCCGGATGCTTCGGATATCCTGGACTAACCATATCACCAACGTGAATGTGATGCAGAGCATGGGAAAGAGCAAAGAAGTAGTTTTCAACTTAAAAAAAAAAGGAAGCTTGAATACTTTAGACATATTACGAGCCATGCGAAGTACCACCTGTCGTAGTTAATAGTCCCAAGGAAAAGTCGACAACAAGAGAGGACCGGGAACAAGACGACACCCGTGGATGCTTCGATCCCGTGGATGCCCGTGGAACATCGATTGAATTGTACAGAGGAGCCATAAGCAAAGTCAGAATAGCCATGTTAATAGTCAACGTCCGCAGTGGATAAGGCACTGGAAGAAGAAGAAGAAGAAGAAGAGGTCTGTATGATGGAACAAAAGTAAGAGCGAACGAAAGTCGAAACAATATTCGAGTGGTTCAATGTGAATAAATTTGTTCGATATATATGTGTCGAATTTGGAAGATGTTGTAATAATGAGGGTTGTAATAATGGATGATAAAAAAGATTTTCGTAAGGATATGCGGATGTTTTAATGTACATGGCTAGTTGTAGAGAGGAATTTAATGATGTTATGGAAAGAATAAATAAGTATATGGAGAAAAAAGGGCTGTAAGTGAATGTTAAAAAGCGAGATGGATAGTAAGAACGATGTTTTTAAAATTAAGGAAATAACTCTAGATTGTGTAAAGAAGTATAAGTATTTGGAATAATGTATCTGGAAGATTACTCGAAAAGCAATCAAAAGTGGCAGAAGAGAGAATGAAAAAGTGGATTTATGAAGTACATTGGTGGTGAGTTGTACTTTGGTGAATCAGTGAGAATGATAATATTGAATCTGGTGAGAAATATAGTGATGTGGGGGAAAAAAACTACGCCAAGTGATATTGTTTTGCAGAAGATGAATGTGTATAAAAGTTAAATATGTGTTTGTTAGGTAAACTTAGGTAGAGATCGTGAAGTTTGAAAAAAAGTAATGTGGGAGTAGAATGAAAGATTGTTAAAAACCCTGTATGTGCAAGCAATGGGAGAAGAATGTTTTGTGATAGGACGTAATGAATGGCGCGAGGAAAGACATATGAGAGAATAGGATGGTCAAAGTATGCATGGTATGACAGAATGAGGGATATAAGTATATTGCAAGAGAAGTGTAAAGTAGAATGACAAGAAAGGAATGGAACAATTAGAGTGAGTAAATATAACAAAAAGTATCAGAGGTTGAAGGATGATAGGAGATTTCCAAAATATTTATCAGCTAGAAAAAGCATGAAGAGAGTGATAGCGAGGTTGAAATGTGGTAGTATGGAGAGTAAACGATTTGTGCTAAAATCTAACACAACCATTTTTCGAAGCAGAAAGGAGATATCACTAACTTCTTTACATTACTACCACTATCTAAAAAGCTTCTACCAACAAAAAATCTGATAAAAGTAAACTGTTGTTAGCCCATCATTTAGATAAATACAAAAGTGGTAAAGATAAATATCAGATAATAGAGAACACCAAATGCGGGCTGGATAGAGAAGATCAAGTGACACAAAAATACATACTATGTAAGTTAAGATTAAGATGCAATTGGATCAACGTTCTGGCGTACATAAGAGTACTTTACTAGCCCATTGGCACCCTTATAATTTCAACGCAGGAAAGTGAAAGCGAAAAAATGCTTGTAAGAACAACTTTCAGGTTATCTTCTTGTAAAATAGTAAACATACTAATTTCTAGAAACTGTACTAATCATGGAACAGATGATGTTGGACCATATTGCCACAACCCATTCTAACGAAGCATAACGCGGAGGTTGTTATTTGAATTGCGAGATGTATTATGGAAACAAATATATATTGCTTAAACAAGTATAACAAAATGCAGACTATGTGGAAGGAAGGAAGCCTAGGACTATTGTATATAGGCATGTCAAGGGTGATGTGGAAAAGGGATAAAAAAGGGAACAGGAGAATTGGAGGATATAACTGTGACCAGAAACAAAGATAATAAATAAAATAATGAAAGAAATTAAAAGGGATGTATAGAAGGATAAATTAAAACAATGTGAAAGGAGAGGGGAGAGAAAAGGGAAATAGAAAAGAGAAGAGGAAAATGGTTTTTTATATTTTTTATGGTCTATGTTTAAACCTTTCTTTATTACTACCCGGGTTTTTGTTGTTATTTATTGTGTTTTGTATTAGCAGTATTAGTAAAGGATGTTGAAATGTTTTTGGTAAATTTAGTTTATGTCAATAGAGTTTATACTACTAAAATACTACAGATCATAGTAATCGTCAATAAAATGTTATAGGTCCTTGACCACAATGTATTAGATCGACTTATATAATCGACTTTCCAACTTCCACCACTCTGCAGAACAAACCGATTTCCGCGAATACTTCAAGATCTGAAGTCCTAAAGGCTTCACGGAATCCAGTTGAAACACCAGTGGTAGAGAAAAATAATATCCAGTGCAAACAAATATTTATGTCATGTATTTGTGGATTATGAAAAGGCCTTCGATTCTATTAAAACATCCCAACCGAATGTAATCAGTTCCATAATAAAACAAGGCGCGTCAACTGCATTTTTATAAGGTATTGTAGACAGCTACGTAACAGCTACCTCACATCTAACAACAGATGTATAGCCAGTTCAAAAAGTTGTATCGCAAAGTGATGCTGTCCCCAAATCCGCAAAGTGACGCTAATAGCAACTTTAGAGAAATGTTTATAACCTTTGATTGGGATAACACTATATTAATATAAAGGCTCTTACAGCAGCCACCTGAGATTTTCTAACGATACTGTACTCCATGGTCATAAGGTGATAGAACTGAGTCAGCTTCTCAATGGATTCAAATAAACATGCACAAAATTAACTTGTGCGAAACAACTCTTACCAATTTTTCGTTCGGCAACAAATTAGACTACATAGACAAATTGAACTATACCGATTCATTTGTATTCCTTAGCCAAAAAAATAACTATGGATAGGCAATAACATTACTGAGATAAGTAGAAACCCCAAAATTGCTTGCATTTGGGGGACGCTCCCAATAGATCTCCTCTAATCAGTCAGATATGGACACTTAAAGCGCTAACAAAAGCATACAAAAACAATAAAATACCTTCACACAACACAAAGAAACAAGGAAAGATTAGCGTAGATGTGAATAGATACAAAGCAGAACAAAGTAGATGAGGTAAGGATCCCAAAAAAAAAGCAACGAACGATTCAGTTAGACGCTACAATTATGAAAAGTAGTCCAATCATAGTGACCTATCCTATACATACAATTGGAGGGGCGAAACGAAACTAGAGATCATTGGTTGGTTGGAAGTCAATTGGAAAAGATATTATATTTATCCGCCAGACGACTGATGATGATGATAATATATTGTTTTTTTTTTTATATAAATTTTACTAAAACACATATCAAAACTTTTACTGAAATTAATCGATTAGAATTTTTATAGTACTTAAAAATTCATAAAACAATTCAATTTATATTTTTTAAATCTTGTTGCCACTAAAAATTTAAATATACAATTTAAAACGTCAAGGAAACAATATTGTAATAAATAACCGCATGTTTTGTTTTACAATCGCATTTGTTTTATCAAACTTCACTGAAATGTAAACGGACCATTATTCGCGAATCTGTTTTAAATATCATAATGTATTATATCTTTAGTTGTTCACATATGTTTCACAACTGATTCTCGTAGATCAGTATTTCACTTTAATATCATCGGTTTTATGCTAACCATTCTACTATAATCATGCGTAAAAAAATATAAACAAAACAGTTAATGTCGAAGCATGATAAATGAGAAAAATTGCGAAATTTCCGGAGCTTGTATAAAACTTCAGACAAAAAACAACACTATACAGGAATAGCTAATATCTAATATTACGCAAGTAAATATTTTGGTTTGTTTGAATGTTCGAATCCATTGATGAGGTACTTTTATTATCATATACATACAATGTTCGTAATAAAGTAAGCTAATAAAACCTTGAATATAGACATCAATTGTCTTATTTATATTTTTATTTGACATCGAGAAACTAATATCTACAATAAATAATCAATTAGAAGAATATTTAATTCGTCATTTATCACTTATAGAACAATGGTTAAAATCTTACTAATTTCAACCTTTTCGTGTCATCTTCAGACATGCACTTTATTTCGTGGAGAATTGCATATAGCGGGTTCGTGTGGATTATGCACTAAGTCAATATATTCAATCGGGCAAGCAAACTACATGTCTATAGATTCTAATTGAATCAGTTTAATATTTTATTTAACACTACAGAAACGTTTACCTATTAACACTATAAAATTTGATTTTCATCAAATACAAGTTTAGGAATACAGCAAATACAAATGCTTCAAATACAAATTTGGAGATAAAAGTACATTGCGTGGTCCGATGCTTTACAGAGAAAAACGCAAACGAAATAACAATGCAAAAAATTAAACTTAAATAAAAAGCTTTCAACAAAGACTACTGTAGGAGCAACTTTTTGGCAACGTTTTATGTTGTCTCAACCAGAGACTCTAATTCATATTCTTTCCACATGCCCGATGTATGCTGGAACTAAATACATCCAGCACCAGCAGCCTTAAAGTGCAATATTTCCAACTACGTCATTTTACGGTATAGACAAGCACTCGGTTGCACCCTACGTCGTCGTTATTCAAACCGTAGTTGAAAATGACGCTGTTAAAATCTTTTGGAACTACGGTTTTCCTACAATCCATCAAATAGCCGCAAACAAACCTGAGACTGTGCTGATAGATTTCCCTAAGCGCGAGATATTCCTCATTGTATTTTCTAGCCCCACTGATAAGAATATTGAAATTGAGGAACAAGAAAAAGTGGCTAAATATCAGGATTTGCTATGCGATCTAAGGACCCAATATCCACGCCATTCCATCAAAATGGTAGTCTTCATCATTGGAGTCATGGGAGGCGCCAGGTCCTCCCTAATAAACTATATTAAGACCATACCGACTTGTGAGGCCAAAGCTGAAGAATTAGCAAGTCAGGTCTAAAACACCGTAATCCTGGGCCCTTTGAATTTACTTCAGTCACACAACCCGACAATGACGTAACGACTTACTCTATTGTTTAGAGTCCTTACGTTACATCTGCGCAAAGAAGAATCTCTGTATGACATCGTCTTTTTAAAGGTGATGAAGTTGATATTCTTTGGGGGTGCACGCTACAAAGCGAAATAATAACGCAGGGCAGTTATGAAGGTCAGCTAATATCAGCTGGACCACTATAGCATACCCATGTACTCAAATCGCTCAGGAGAGGAAAAGATCTCATACTCCCAATGACCTGCTGACAACATAAGGGAGCACTTTTCATGCCGGTTACTCCCAGCCCATAAACTGTGAAATACCTTCTCGTTTGTGGGCAACAGCACAACATCTCCCGCCGACAAAATTTCACAGGTTTCTTCCGGGTTAACTCCCCTGAAGAAACTACACACTCCAAAAGATAAAAAATAAGGCTAGTGAAATCAGTTCCTCAGTTGCCTGTACATCGAGATGCAGGTTCTCTAATGAGGGTGGGAACTGAGTCCAACACCGGGACCGAGCGCCTGGAGTGGGTAAAGAGGTGGCATCAGGACATAATGCGCGCCTATGAATTGAGTGAACCAGCTAAGAGCGGCTATATGAACAGGATGCAGATCTGGTTGGATATGCATCCTGAACACTCAAATATGTCCAAACAACATCTTCGGGACTACGTAGCCTATCTAAAAGCACTACTATCAGCTATTGCGGGAAGATAATGATGAAGATGTAAATGACCCAAACAAGACCTGCGCAGAACCGGCCGCTGTAAATGATAATGCGCACACGTCCGTTGAGGATTTCAAGGCAAGACAACGCCATCATTTTCCTAAATTTTTGTCAAAATCAAAAGATATTACCACGGCTAGAAGAGAAACTTATTAAGCATAAACCAAAACGTGTACGAGGCCACTTTAGAATTAGTTCCGGAAGAGAAACATCAAAATGGTCGAAATTTGCAGAAATTACTTAATAAGAGGAAGAAGCAGGAGGGACAAATTAAAGCAAAGCGACAGGAGATTTCAACACTGCAAAGTGTGGTGGATTACATAACTTGTGGGAGAAAATATACTCCAAAAATTCAAAAGATCATAAGAAAGATCAGATCTTAACACCACACACTCAATAAAGTTATTTTAGTAACTATTAAACAAAAGCACATTGATCAATTTCTTGTGCTATTGCAAGTCAAAAGAAAACTCTGTCGAAAGATAAAATTTATTAGTGAAAACTTTACTTTCCGTCACAATCCCTCCACGCTATTTCAGAAGCAACAGATAGGAAATTCGGGAAGCCCGCCCTCTGCACAAGAGGTTGGCGGTTTTTGGAGAGATCTCCATGGACACATGGTACCATGTCATGTAGAGACTCCGGCGATTACGTTATTTAATACCTTTTGTGAACGTCACGATATTTGTCAGAATACTTGTCCTGATTTTGTCAGGACAAAAGACAAAATCAGGATATTGGCCCATGAGATACAGAGTGTTGAAAGGCAAAAAAAAAACTTCTCCGTGCCTGCAACAGACTCTATTACAATTTTTTTGTAGAAGTTTACGTGCACGCACGCACATCTGGCCAGTGAATTCACAGCATATCACAACGAATAAAAGCCTATTTCACCGTGGCTTACTGAAGGCTGGACAGTTTTGCTGTACAAAAAAAGACCATCATATGATCCAAAAAATTATAGGTCCATAACTTGCCTAAACACTTGCTGTAAGATATTTACTAGCATCTTAAATGAAAAAATATTAAATGCCACACAACCTGTTTGGGGACGTATCTAAGAACAACATGGATCTAAGAGAGATTTGGCTGATTGCAAAGAAAATCTATTAATTGATCGTTGCGTCATTCAAGGCGCGATGTAGCTTTACATCGCTTAAAAGGGTATCCATGTGGAATACCTGTAGCCGGATACCCAGTGTGTCATCTGTTTTATATGACTTAAAACTCTACTTTCCGGGTGAAAAGTAGAGTTTTAAGTCTCCTTAAATCCTAAACATAGTCACCAGGTACACTAAGGACATTGGTATGGCATTTGGAACAAATAAATGTGGTGGTCCATCTCAGAAAAGAAAGCCGGATGTAGAAAAGGCACATATTCAGCTTGCCGACGGATCAACCTTCTCACACCTTGAGGTTGAGATACCTGTATCTTGGTGTGAGTGAAAGTCATATACATGATGCAGTCAATATCAAAGAAACTCTCAGCAGCAAGTACAAAAACACCATCAATAAAATTTGGCGCTCCAAATTAAGCGGAACCAACAAAGTTGTCACCACAAATATGCTTGCTGTTCCGATACTATTATATAGTTTTGGTATCATAAAATGGCGGCAAGGCAAGCTGAAAATCTTTGACCAATCTACAAGAAAAGTGATGCATATCAATCGCAGCATCCAACCTAGGTTTTTCGTGCCGCGTGTTTATCTTCCACGAAATGAAGGTCGCCGAGGTCTTTTGAGTATTGAGTCAATGCATGGCTGAGTGGTAATAGGAAAGGCTGACAGGGTTCATCTATAACCTAAATAACCCTCTTATACTTTGTGCACGAGCACGAATTAGTGACTGTGGGGTCATTTTTATATAATTGTACAAGAAAGGCGTCCGAACCCATTGTACTATAGTTCTCGACAGATATGCGCGCCAATGGTGGCGAAGCATTAAACGTGATGGAGTTAGATATCGAGGCTGCCAAAAAGGTAGTTCAAACATCAGAATTGGCAATATTCAGACAACTCCATCGGGATAAATCTATACATGACTAATATTTGGCTACCGTAAGAATAGAATGGTCATAGAGGTGGCAGACACGAACTGCCGAGCATTCAAGCCTCAACCAGAGACTCTAATTCATATTCTCTCCGCATGCCCGCTTCTTTTGTTCAATTGAGACCGTAGTCGAAAATGACGAAGTTAAAATCTTTTGGAACTACGGTTTTCCTACACAGTCGCAAATAAACCTAATAGTGTTATTAGATTCCACTAAGTCGGAGATGCTCGTAATACAATTTTCTAGCCCCGTTGATAAAAATATTGAAATTATGGAAGAAAAAGTGGACAAATATCAGGATTTGCTATGCGATCTAAGGATCCAATATCCACACCATTCCATTAAATTGGTAGTCCTTATCGTTGGAGTCATGGGAGGCGCCAGGTCCTCCCAAGTCAGATGCAAAAGGCCGTAAAAATGGATTGGAAACTCAACAGAACTTAACTAAATTGTATATTGTACATTATACATTCACAAAATCCCCTTCTATTCCTACCCTTTCCCTCCAGTTCGTCACTTCTACTAGCATTATTAATACATAAATATCACGACATTGCCAATAAACACATTCAAAGTCTCACAAATAAATGCTGAATTAATTATGCGCCAACAATCTATATTGTTTCTTTTTTAAGTAATGTCAAAGAAATAACACGCTTGGTCTTATACAACCTTTAAAATAGTTTCTGTGACTACCAACTAATATATATCACATTTTAGTTTATATAGATATTGTATGTTACTTATTTTCTATCTTTTTATGTACTTACTTTTATTATATACAAACTTTTATTGTACTGTTATACAATAAATAAAATATGATTCCTTCGTTCAATTTCTTGTGTAACTCTGATAATCCTTGTTCTTGTATTACTAAGTTGTAGTATTTACTAATAATATCTAAAATAACATTTTCTAAATATAATCTGTATTTTCAAACACAATAAAATATTTAATATAATTAAAACACAATAAAATATTAGATATATAAATTTATATAATAATTTATTTTCATATATATATATATGTACATTTATAATAAATATAATACATTATTAAAAATATTTTATGTTGCAAATACAAGTAAAATATAGTTTGATGCTTTTCAGAGTTTCAGTGTTTTTACTATTAACAGCAGTGTCAATAAATATTAAAATATTTTGCCTAATATCAATGTCAATTAAATTCCTATATAGGAACATAATAAGAATGTAAAAAATAATACAATTATAATTATGAGAATGGCTATTGGAATGGGTAAAGTACCTGAAAAATGAAACACTGATTTCAAAAAAATTATCATTTTTGCTTGAAATTTTTATAAATTTTTATTACATGTAGAAATACATATGAATATGTGCACATATGTACACGGTTAATCAAATACTATAAACATTTCACTTCTCGTGCAAATCTCACGCTTGATAAGAAAGAAGAAATTTATTTATTAGAATTCCAGTTAAAATTTCCATTTTTGAATTGGAATGTTTTTAAATTGAGAGATTGTCAAATTAAAAAAATACTTGATCAATTAAATTTGACAATTTTAAAGTTATAAACTTTGTTTTATATTTATATAGAGACCGTTGAAAATGATTTAATTGGTTATCTAAACCATAGTAAGTCTTAGTATTTGGATAAATATATTTGAAGTTAAAGCAGTGTACTTATATGTATCTAAATTAATATCGAGGGTAATAAATTGTATAGAACTACATCACCTTGAAATGCCATACAATATCCCGGTTCTGGGCTCACGATTACTGTTTTACAATTACTGTTTTATGTTTTATAATTACTGATTACTGTTTTATGTTTCATCTGTTTTTCCTAAAATTTTAGACGAACCTGTCGCAAAACAGCTGAAATGGTTCTTTAAAAATAAGATTATAGATTAGCAACATGGATTTGAAGAGTCAAGATCAACAGTGACCAATTTATTAATTAACAATGAATGTATATATTAAATGAATTCACTAACAAAGAGGCTGCCCGATTTATCCATTAGTCAAGTAAGGCAGCTGCCTAGGGAGGCAGGCCGATGGAGGGCGGCAAAATTTTTAATGAAAATACTATCCGAAAATGTAAAAAATAAATACGCATCTTCTATCACGCACCTACGCATACTAATGATTAGTACACTGATCGGGCTGATTTGTTTACCAAACGACCGCGTGTTGGGCGAACGCAACCAACAATACAGTTAAAGTTTATACGTATACTTGACTTTACACATAGAAGCGCTGACGCGTCATAGTTTTTTCGGTGATTCCCCGAGGCGCGATTTCGGTTATTGTCCGAAGCGCGAATGGAGCGGACTATAGACGGGTAACTACCGATCCGATAAATGGTTTATTATTGATTTATGATCAATCGTGGCGTGGTAAATAGCAACATATAAATTTGGTAAGTAAAATTATATTATTTTATTAGTTGTGGGTGACTTTATTTATTAGTTGTGGGGCGCAAGAAAAAGTTGACAATGAAAGATTGCTTCTAAGTAAAGTTCCACAAATTAATTCGTTTTTTCCTTCTGTGTCTACACCTATTGAGCCACATGCATCTACTTCAACCTCAACAGAGCAAAAAACATCAAACAAGAATGATGATACACAATCGTTCCAATCAGGCACTACAGACATTGAAGACACTGGAATTATCGCAATACAAATACCATCACCACCATCATTGGTAGTAGAATATACCATATCTGAAAACCCAGCTGATTGGATAATTAACGATAACACTATAGAAGCAATTATTAGAAATCCACCAAAACAAAATCCAAATGCTGATTTTATAGCCTCTGCTCTTAAAGAGCATTCTACAGATGTAAATAGATATTTAACGAAACAACATTTTTACAAGAAAATGTTAAATGGGGAAAAACAATTTAGAGATTGGCTACTTATTCTCCCTCAAAATGTTGTGTGTTTTGTACTCCTTGTCGTTTAGTTTTTACAAGAAGAAAATTCTTTTACTACTGCAGTTTAATGATTGGAAAAATGCAAGCGCAAGATTAAAACAACATGAAGAATCACATAACCATAGATCTAGCATTATACGTTTATTTACCAGAGGTAAAGTAGTTAACCGAATAGATAGTTCCCTTACAAATGCATATAGAAATGAAGTACAATATTGGCGTGATGTTTTAAAACGTGTCGTTGCAACTATAGTTACATTAACAACCAGAGGGCTTGCACTTCGAGGGGAAAATTCTAAAATTAGATCAGTACAAAATGGAAATTTTTTGGGATGTTTGGAACTCATTACTGAATTTGATCCGTTTTTACGTGAACATATTGTTAAATTTGGAAATGTGGGCCGTGGCAATTGCAATTATTTATCAAATACTATATGTGAAGAAGTAGTGGTTTTAATGGGGAAAAATGTATCAAAAACAATTATTGATTAATTAAAAAGCTCAAAATATTACTCTTTAATAATAGGTTCAACACCAGATGTCTCACATATTGATCAGCTGGCATTGTCAGCCCGCTATGTCTCGTCCAAAGGTATACCCATTGAAAGGTTTCTTAAATATATTCCATTGACTGGCCACAAATCTATTGATTTGGAAATAGCTGTAACTTCCGAATTAGAAGAATATAATCTAGACATTATGGATTGTCGCGGCCAGTCTTCTAACAATGCATCAAATATGTCCGGTGCATATTGAGGGCTGCAAGCCAGAATTAAAAGTCAGAACAAACTTGTAGAGTACGTACCTTGTTCAACCCATTCGATCAACTTGTCAGGCTCTCTTGCATCAGAGTCATGTGAAACCGCTACCTTGTTTTTCTGCTTTTTGCTCAGCTTCGACATATCGATGGGAAATTTTAACAAAATATATAAAGTCGCCTGTTGTAAAATCCCTATCAAACACTATGTGGTCAGCAAGGGCTAATGCTAATAAAGTTCTATATGATGGGTATAATGAAATTCAAATGTCACTTTCCCAACTGAGCACTGATGAAAGTCAAACCCGGGCTATAAAACATGAAACGCACACTTTGTGAAAAAATGGACGAGTTTGAAACTTCTTTTTTTTGCTGTCATTTGGCATCACATTTTAGAGAGAATGAACGCATCTAATAAATATGTGCAAAATCCCTGGGTTCTGTTGTCAGAGAACTGGAAGGACTTATAAAATAATTAAACTCAGACAAAAACATAAAGCGGGCAGAAAAAAAAGAAGGAAGGTTCAGTTTGATGAGAGTGTTGGTGAAGAAGCATCGTTTTCAGCCAGAGATAAAATGAAACTCGAAACATTTTACGTTATCATCGATGTACTCAGCAGATCTAAAAAGACGCTTAGTTGCTTACCAACGTATTTATGAGCGATATTATGTCCTAACAAATTTGTGGAACTTGGAAAATGAAACAATAGTTAAAGAAGGAGAAAAGTTAATAAACATTTACGAAAATGATTTAGATGTTTCGTTTATTCAAGAATGCATTCATTTAAAAGCACATTTAGAAAACAACCTTAAATCTCCATTGGAAATTTGCAAATTTAAGAGAAAATTGATTGAAAAAACATTTGCCAATTTCGGCATCGCGTGTCGAATTTATCAATTCCGGTTGCTAATAATTCATCTGAAAGATTATTTTCAAAACTCTCAAGGATTAAAAACAATTTTAGATCGACCATGAATCAAGAACGTCTAAATGCCGTCTCCATTTTGTCTTTGGAATGCTATGTCACAAAAAATATGATAAAATTATTAACGATTTTACCCAAGAAAGGTCAAGGAAGAAACCTTTTTAAAGAATAAATTTTTTTAATTTAAAATTATTATTTGTTATTGTATTTGTATGTTTTAATTACCACTAATCAGTGTTAAAAAGTTGTTTTTAAAGTTGAAGTTCTTTTAAAATAAAAATATGTTATAAAAATTTTTACTTGAAATTTTATTAGTGAGGGGGCGGCAAAAAATGTGCCTTGGATACCAATTTGCTTTAACCCTGGGTGAGATGTTGAATTGGATCTCAAGTTTCTTAACGGGAAGAACTCAGTCTGTGAAAATAGCGGGACTGACATATAAATCAATAAAAAATACCATCTGAGTACCACAGGGCTCTCACTGTGGTCCTATTCCCTTTACGGCATTTATTAACGATATAGGGAGTATTTATAATGCAAATACTGAATTCCTCCTTTAGCGGATGACCTCAAGTTTTTTAGAATAGTAAAGGAGGTAATGGACAGTAATGATCTTCTGCTAATACAGAATGACTTAAATGCGTTATATGAATGGTCAATTAGGAATTTCGTATATCTAAAAATTGTACGACTATTTGTTTCAAGATCAAAAAGGACTATTTCGCCTAATTATTACATAGATAATACTTATATCGCAAAAGTAGCATTTAACTCTAAGCAAAGACTATATATATATATATATATATATATATATATAGTCTTTGCTCTAAGTTAGCTTTTCTAAGCATATAGAGTTAATAACAAGTAGTACATTAAAAACGATCGATTTTATTGCTAGATCGGGTAGAGACTTTAATGTTAATACTCTTCGATTGCTATATTATGCACTTGTTAGGCCGAGACTGGAATACGCTAGCGTAATATGAAATCCATATTATAATGTACAAAACATCACAATTGAGAGAGTACAGAAAAGCTTTTTAATAACGGTTGCACTTAAACTGGGTATAAATGTTAGAATATATGGACATGACTTTGTTGCAGATATTATCGGGCTACAATGGGCCATTGTATCGCGCTATAATGGGCTTTCAATGGGCTACAGTTTAGATCAGAAAAGGATGAGAAGGGATTTAAAATTAGTATATAAGTTATTGAATAGCTCAATTGATTGTCCCAAATTTATAGAGGCTATCCACTTTAACACACAAAATAGATCTCAGAGGCACCCATGTTGTTCAATATTCCATTCAATTATAGTAATCATGGTACCCACAAACCATCGGTGCGCGTGCGATATATAAAATAGATAATGTTGCCATTGGAAAAGGAGCAGATTTTTTTACGATTCGTGTCTTCTGTAATAAATAAAAATTAATTTGAATAGATTAAAAGTTATTATTAAAAAAACGAAACCATGTTATCTTCTAGGTAACTAATATAAATATGTCACATGATCTGCTTGTGGTGAAATATTCTATTGGACAAAAACATTCGGTTAATTATAACTATGACTCGATTAATTATAACTAAGTATAATTGTATTTTATCTACATATCATTTTTGCCTAGTCTTCTACCAACAGCTTTAATGACCATTATGG